>JACEFZ010020125.1:125000-210364 GCA_014155875.1 Cepaea nemoralis
GCATATCACAAGATGGTGATTGACAACTGCAGGCATTGTGAATTACAGAAATCAGCCATACTTCGGGAAAATACTGGTAAAAGAGACGAAGGAAGACAATTAAAGTTGAACTACAAACAATAATATAAGCAACTGTCTGTCTGTCTGTCTGTCTTCTTCTGTCTGTCTTTTGTCGTCTGTCTGTCATTATGACGTACCTTGCGATGTATGGGGGGGGGGGGGGGGGGTGTGGTCTTGAGCCTGAGGAATTAAGGCCGCCTGGTTAGTGCAATCGCCGCGAAATGTGCAGGTTAGAGTTTTCTTTCTGCCCCCGACTGCACACCTTACCAGACGTAACATTCTTATAAAAACCATACTGGAGGGTAAGGTTGAAGGCAAGCGAGTAAGTGGTAGACAACGATACAAGTGGGAAAATAACATCAAGAGATGGACAAACCCGCAAGCAGCTGGCATAATGTATAATCAAGGCGAGAGACAGTATTGGAGAACCATTGCAAGCAACCTGATTGTGGCAACGGCACCTGATTGATTGATTGAACATCCGGTTAAATATCACGTGGCAGTGGGGATTACAGACTCATGGTTGTCTATATCTGAACAGAGAAAACAAGGAGGAGAAGAAGCAGAAGAAGAAATCAAGGACGAAACCTTGTAAACACGGCTTGTTTACATCGCAGTTCTAAAAATAGTAACACCATTTTGAGTGATGTCAGGAAAATCTAGGCCCTCGGAAAATGTGTGTTTATCTGGACTATAACGGACGTTTTGTGTCACGTCTTATCTTCTGTTCATTTATTGTTAATCAGCAGTCCTTGCTTTGTTATTTCCAGTTTTGCATCTATTTTATTCATATTCAGTTATACAATTGCTTGTTTTTTGCAAACAATGTAAAATAATCAACGTCCATTTACAGATGGCCGGTCTCTCTGGCTGTGGGGTTACAACACTTTCTCTCTGTAATCCCGTTTATCACGCAGAGTCTCGTAGCGGAGCGAGAGCTGAGGCGGTTCGACCCCCGCTCGTGACTTGCGGGATACTGAGCCGGCCGCTCAGAAAGCAATGGCAAACTACTGAGCGTAATCTTGCCAAGAGATCAACATACAGCTGAAAGATGCTGGTGTTGACAGCTAAGTCCGTAAAAGGATATGCTAAAAAAAAAAAAAAAAATTTACAGATGCCAACTTTGTGCAAACAGAAAGATATGATTGTCAGTTTAAAGTTACCGTGGGGAGACAATTAAAATTATTGTGTGAACATTGTTCTGTATTTCAATGTAAAGGATTTATCTAATTTAGTTTATGTTGTGTGTTTCTGCAGTATGTACCTGACGAGATTCAGCGAAGTATGCCGCAAGAAATGGTGCAATCATTGTTTGTGTCTTCTTATTCAAATGCACTGCAGAAAAACTTTTTTTTTTAATAAAAAATGATTGTTTGATTGATTGATTGATTTGGGAATCGACATCACAGCATTCGGGGCATTCCCATAAGGCTCCGTCCCCATCCTCCATAGCGAAGAGTTCCACACTAATATACCATTAGCATTCTGTTTTAAGTCCGTCTCGCCTTTCTCTGAGCTTTGAGCGTCGGCCAATCCCCTCGTCTCCTCGTTTCTCATTCTTCCCAAAACCATGGAAATCCTTTTGCTCCTCCGAGGTGGCACGTGCTCCCACAAGCCGCAACCACGTCTGCCTTGTCATGTATTAATACTCCCCAAATTCTGCAGAAACCCGCCAATTTTTCCCTGTTCATTTCCACACAACCGGCATGCCCCGGGGAAAAGATCCAGGCGATGCTTGTCACCCCCTGACCCCGAGGGGAAGCAAGCCCTCCAACGAATCGCCCGTCCTCCCCCCTCGTCCCATGCTTTCTGAGTCATTCAATCACGATGTGTGTGTGTGTGTGTGTGTGGGTGTGGGGTGTTTGTGTGTTTCTTTCCCCTCTATAAATAACACTATGTAATGCAGCTTTACAGAATACCCCTTTACGGAACGGGGGGGTTCGGGCTGCCTTCTCACAACAATCACACCGTTTTCCCCGGGGAAGCCCCAAGGCCAAGCCTAAAACTTGCAGGCTTCCCGGCTGTTTAAAAAAAGTTTTCCCATTCTTATTTTCTCAAAATCCCAAAAATTTTTGACTTTATTTTTTTTGTTTTTTGATCTTATTTGTTCTTGAAGGATTTTCTGGCTTTCGGCGCTTTGTTGTCCCTCGAAAAACCGAACCATGTTTTTTCCGGGTCATTTTAAGCTTTCCCCCTTGACGGCGAAATTTAACAAAAAACGATGGGAAAACTGTATTTTTTCGGGAAAAAAGGAAAAATTTTGTGTGGATTTTCTGGCGGGGCGGGCATTTTTTTGCCCCAGGGTTTTTCCTTTGTGGGCCCCGGGGGCCTTTTTTAAATTTTTTCCCCCCCCTGTTTTCATTTTCCCCCACCCCAAAAACCCGGGGGCCCATGCCCCGGGGGAAGAAAAAAAAACCCCCCCCAGGCGGAGGGGGGGGGGGGGGGGGCTTTTTTTTTTTTCACCCCCCCGTGACCGGGGGGGGCCGGGAAAAAGGGGGGAACCCCCCCCCCCCCAAAAAAAAGTTTTTTCTTCCCGGTCTGCCCCCACTCCTTGTCCCAGTTTCCAAATCATTTTCCAAACAAAAAAATTTTTGTGTTGTTATGTTTTGTGTTTTGTTTTTTGTTTTGGGTTTTTGGTTTTTGGTGTATGTTTTTTGTATTTTCCTCAAAAAAACACTAGTAATGCACCCTTTCAGTCCAATTCCCCCAAAAAAAGTCGGTCTATAACTAACAAAACACAGTATAAAAACACGGAAAGGCACACAGTGACTCCAATAAGCCATAATAACCAATTTAAAAAAGACAGGCAAGATAAACAAGGAACAATGGAAATAAAATAAAAATAAATGAACAACATGCGTTATTTATCTCAGAATCCCAGACTGTAAAACTTTAATTTTTGGTTACGAGTGCATTTTAGTTGTCACTGGAGCCCGGAGTTCGTGCCTTGTGGGCGCTTTCGTGGGTCCCCTTCGGAAAGAGACCGAACCTTATGGGATAAAACCCGGGTCAATGAAATCTTTCTGGTGACTGGGCCCATTTCCCTCAAAGATGAACTGTATTTTTCGTGGAGGACTTTTGTGTTGGCATTCTGGCGGCGGCATTATGCCAGTGTACCTGTGCGGGCTGTTGGCTTGCCGAGACTTCTCTCTTTTCCCCTTTTCACATTGGGCAGTGAGGGGCATTTTGTGTGATATTCACTGGCACAGGTACGGAGCATAATGGGGACGATCCTTTGCCGTGGAGTTGGGAAACCCCGACTAAAAATACTAACTAAATTTAAATAACTAACTATCATTGGGAAACCCTTTCCGTCTTGACAGACATAGTTTTAAGGGATGGAGTTATTGCCTCTCCATAGCACAAAGCCTGGGCTAAAATATAAAATCATGTGTTGCCCCTGCAGCATGATCCCTCTCTCGGCCCGCCTAGTTCACTCCAGAGGAAAGGTAACCCTCTACACCCGGAACAAGACAAGCTGCAGAAGCTGCGATCAGCAAAGCAAGCTCTAACTGTCCGCCTGTCGGAACTTCGATCCTAGACCAGCCGCCAACCAAGGCTTAGGGAACGGGGTCGAGGGTTCACTTAAACTTCCGGGATGCTGATGCCGAGGAAGCGGGTTTAGCCCTACAACCCGGAGTTGGACTAAAATGTTGATTTCTCGTCTTTGGTTTTTGGAATGTAAATGACAAGTACTTCTTAATCGAAGTGGATTCGACTGATGGCGAAAGACACTAATCATTTGGGAAACTAATCGACACCAGTATGCCGGCCACTGTACTAGCAGTAGCTGACATGTGGACTTTGCTTGAGTTCAAAGCAGGCAAAACAAATAATAATAATAATTAAAAATAATAAAAATAATAATAATAAAAATAATAATAATAATAATAATAATAATAATAAACATCTCCGGAATTAAGAGAAAATATCCTTGTGTTGACTTCGGTGACATGAGCGCTACGCTCTGAAAGCGTAGCAAATTTTTTTTTTTTTTTTTTAGCATATCCTTTACAGGACTTAGCTGTCAACACCAGCATCTTTCAGCTGTATGTTGATCTCTTGGCAAGATTACGCTCAGTAGTTTGCCATTGCTTTCTGAGCGGCCGGTCACATACCCCGTAAGTTACCGATGCGATTCGAACCACTGCTGATTTGAACCGTCATCACGTTACCTGACGAGAGTATACGAGATTACGGAGAAAAGTCATAACCTCTAAGCCACGAAGCCGGCATAGCAAAACCCACTGAACTAAAATTCCCAGTAAATCACAGGCAGTCAACTAATGTTGGTTTGATTCCAATCTTTTTTTTTTCCCCCCCATAATGTGAAAATATTTTCAGATATGTAGACGATATGAAAAAAATCATCATTGGGGGGCGTAACTTCAAAAACATTAGATATGCGGGTGATAATGTATTGATTGCATACAAGGGGCAGGATATGCAACATTAGTAGATGTGGTTGTTGCCCACAGTGAACACTATGGTTAGAATTAAATTATAAGAAGACACATATTAAAGGGTCGTCACTAGGAAAAAGGGAAATACCATAATAAAATACAAGTAAATGGGAATATTATTAAACAAGCGAATGGGTACAATTATCTCTGAACAGGCATGCCTTTTGCAAGATGGAAAACATACAAACCCAAATAAAAAATGCCAATTGCTACGAGAAAAAAGGTGTTGAGGTGCTACATAAAACCCCGTACTTTTTGTTTGGATGTGAACGGGGACAATGACAGACAAACTAAAAAAAACAAAACAAACATCTGATAGCTGTGGAAAGTTTTTCTGGGGAAAATGCAAAGAATCTATGAACATAAAACCAAAGCCCAAAGTCCTACATACATACTTTTGGCACCTTGCCGTCTTGACAGACGATATTTTTGCTTTAAAAGGCATAATAACTTTTACCTATGGCGGTAGCGAAATTGCCAATTTGCGCTGTGTAATGTCCGTTCACAGTAGGGTGCATGTGAACACGTGGTCATTTCCACCATCATGCACCATCTTACGTCTTCACACGCTTGGTTGTGACTTATCTGCAATAATTTTCTCCTTTGTCTTTATTCCATTTCTGATGTTTGCCCTCCATGCACACTTTCAGCGGCGACTTGCTCCCAATTGTGCATTATCAATGCCTGTATCAATCATGTCCCGCTTACACACATCTTTGTATCGTAGTAGAGGACGATCCCGTGAGATCTCTTACCCATCTGTTAATTCACCAAAAAAGATGTCCTTTGGTATTCTACCATCATCCATCCTCCTAAGATGTCCTATCCATCTAAGTCTACGGAAGGACTGAGCATGGAATAAACCGTCACACAACCCGATATTTCCAATACTTCAGTATTTGTGATTTTTTCTTGCCACTTAAAACCCAAAAATTCTTTTGCAGACACCGCATATGAAAGCTGTTTAAAAAAGTTTCTCTTGATGTGAGTAAGTTGTCCAGGTTTCACTGCCAAAAAAAAGAATACTAAGGACCAGGCTTGATAGACAAGGACTTTTGAAGTCCTACAAGAAACAAATGAAAATCGTAAAGTATTAGAGAAATTAGACGAACAGTACAATTTTTTTGGCCACGTTTGAGAAGAAATAAATTGAGAACTTTGTGACAACTGACAAGATCGAGGGGAAAAGAACTAAGGGAAGACCGAGAAGTAAATACCTATTCTTGACCACGTGGCATAGTCGAGACAAGAACACACAGCTGATTCACGACTCTGGTGATCGTGTGAGATGGCGTAACATGACAGACCACGCTTATCGGCATGGTACATGATGATGGATTGATTGAAGCGTCCTGTGACAGACACTAACGAATTTAAGCTTGCCCAGGCTTTTTGAACGAGAAGTCAACAGTTATTATTTTATACTTGCCCCGTCTGTTTCGCTTGTTCCATCGCTGTTCATTGATTGCTGTATAATTTTCTCCCTTTGTTATCCAATGTTTTAATCAGGTCTTCATTCATTGTTATATGAAAGCTCTTCTTTACCTTTTCTGCATATCAGTTTCATTTGCATTCAATGTTATATATAGGGTGTATTTTAATGACTGTACAGTTTTCGAAAATATTCCCGGGTCCAAGTTTTGCATTTACCTATTATGTTGCGTGAACTTTACAGAGGGGGAATACAAAACTTGGACCGGCAATATTTTCAAACACTGCACAGTCATTAAAAATACACCCTTTACTTGTAGCCTCGTTTTTTTAAATTTTCATTAATGTTTTTTTAAATTTTTTAAAAACATCATCATCATCATCATCATCATCATCATCATCTCATCATCATCATCATGTACCCTGCCAGCTGGCGTAGGCGTTCATACTCTACGCAATCTCAGTCTTTGGTGTTCTGGATCAAATCTGTTGATAAATTTTACTCCATGCCATCGTCTCATTCATCCAGCATCATTTCTCTTTTGTTTGCTCTGCGTCTTTTCCCATTGATTTTCCAGCTGTCACCAAAGTTCCACAATGCCTCTCTTCTGATCACATGCATACCCGGCACCTTATCGTCTTGACAGACGATAGTTTTTACACTGTGCTTAAAAGCATAATAATACAACCCATTGCGGTAGCGAATGTGACTGATCAGACCTATTCGCGCTGTAAATGTTCATACACAATGGATGGATACTTGTGAACACAGGGCCCTTTCTACCATTACGCACCATCTGATTTTTCAAAACCTCAGTTTTGACCTTTTTTGAAAATAATTTTTCTTCTTTGTTTTTAATCCATCCTGATTTTTTCCCCCCTCCACGCAACGCGATCATCGCGACTTGTTTAAAAAGTCGACAGTTCGACTTCTTTGGGTTTTTTTACCCCCCCATGGCTCAGCCCTTTTCCCACAACGGGGAAAAGCGTTGCACAAAGCACGAACTCCGTAGCTCCGGCTACGACCCCAGGAGCCCTGAGATGAAAAGGGCACTGGGGAACCGAAGGTCGCGGCCCGGAATCGAACCCAAACTTGGATCCAGAGTCAGACGGCTTGCCCAAACTTCGCCACAGAGCCCCCCCCCCCCCCCCCCTTTGGCCCGACATTCCCCCGAAGTGCAATTCATTGCTTTTATCATTATGTCCCACTTACACACATTTTTTGTAACTAGTAGGGGGGCCGACCCCGAGATCTTTTACCCATCTGTAAATTTACCAAATAAGATGTCCTGTGGTATTCTCCATTGTCCCACCCACCTAGTCTGTCCTATAAATCTAAGTCTGCGATGACTGAACATAGAGCAAAAAGGTCACACCGCCAGATCTTTCCAATACTTCGGTATTTGTGACGTGAATTATTAACTAAAGAAGCCGGGGAAAAACCAGATATAACCGGGACGTCTAGTAACCCTACACCCACTTATATCAAAGACTTCAGAATCCTTACAATATGACCGTTTGCTGGTGTGAAGTTGTAAACAAACCGAAATAAGTAAACAAAGAACACAGAAGAATAGAAAAATACGAGAAAAACATGCACTCTTCCAGTGTGTACTTCAAAGTACACGCGTCAATAAATATGTTTGTTGTCATGTTGTCGCACATTGTTTTGACGTTTGCACTGAATGAAAACATTCCCGCGTTTGTGGATAACATGACGCGACTTTTTGTAGAGTGACGAAGGAAATCGGAGAACGGAACTTGACGTGTTAATGGTTTCATCCCTGGTTTCTAGAATTTTTCCTTATATAATCTATATCTATAAAACAGAGTGTATGTTGCTTTGTGTGTTTGTGGTCAGCTATGTATTGGATGCGTTCGATAACGTACATCCGATTGAGATGAAATTTTCTACACTTCTTCCTTTCATTCCTGTGCAACCGACTATAATAGTTTCTTAGTGTAAAATCTTCTACTTATTTAATAACATTTACTTTTTTCATTTTTCATTATATAATTTCTATATAGCAGGGGGACTTCACTCTAGAAAAGTTATTTCAAGGGGCATAACTTTTAATAACATTTCTATATACTTTATAGTCATATTGTTGGACTTACTTGCACTATTATTAAACTTTGTCTATAGTTATTTTCAGGCATAGAGTTATAATAAATAATGAATATAATCTTTAAGGCATTTTTCAAAGTTTTCATAAAATATATGCATAATGCATAACATTGTAACCCATCCTTTTTCTGCTTAAAGAACTTATCAACTGTCATGTCAGGTGATTAAAACAGTTTTCATTAAAAATAATGATGGTGGTGTGGAAGGGACATTCTTTTAAAGTTACTGTTGCGCCAGGAGGCTGGGCGAAATCACGCGGGTCAGATAGATAGACAGACAGACAGATAGTCGGAACGGAAGCTATTTGACTACTTATATGAATTAACATGACATGCTCCCCACCAGGGACTGGGTGAAGCCGGGCCGGGTCATACAGACAGGACAGATAGACAGACAGTACAGGACCGGGAACGGGAGAGCTTATATGACTACTGTATATGAATTAAATGAGATGCTCCCCACCAGGACTGGGTGAAGCCGGGCCGGGAGGACAGACAGACAGATAGACAGACAAACAGATAGTCGGGAACGGGAGAGCTTATATGACTACGTATATGAATTAAATGAGATGCTCCCCACCAGGGACTGGGTGAAGCCGGGCCCGGGTCAGACAGACAGGACAGACAGATAGACAGACAGACAGATAGTCGCGGAACGGGAGAGCTTATATGACTACTTATATGAATTAAATGAGATGCTCCCCACCAGGGACTGGGTGAAGCCGGGCCGGGTCAGCCAGACAGACAGACAAACAAGCAGACAGACAGACTGATAGATAGATAGATAGATCCCCTCCAGGGCCTGGGCGAAGCCGGGCCGGGTCAGCTAGTATAATATAAAACAGTTAGGTGCCTATCCTTTACAGGACGTCGCTGTCAACACCATTTTTGTTGTTGTGATCTCTTAGCAAGTTTACTTTCAGTAGTTTGCCGTTTATTTCTGAACGACCGGCAACCATACCATTTCGTAAAAAAACCAATACGAGACGGTTTTCTGCCAAATCGTCTGCAGCTGTGTTTCGAATGCGGGTTTGGGGGATTACGAACTGCGTCACGCAGCCGCATAACATAATATAAATAAAATGTTTGCAATCCTTTACAGGACATCGCTGTCAACATCAGCATCTTTCAGCTGATTGTTGATTTCTTGGCAAGATTACGCTCAGTAGTTTGCCATTGCTTTCTGAGCGGCAGGCTCACATACCCCGTAAGTTACCGACGCGATTCGAACCACTGTGATTCTCACCGTCGTCACGTTACTTACGAGAGTATACGAGATTGCGGAGAAAAGTCGCTAACCTCTAGGCCAAGAAGCCGGCTACAATATAATATAATATAATATAATATAATATAATATAATATAATATAATATAATATAATATAATATCTGCCTGCCCGCCGCCCGCCCGCCCGCCCCCGCCCGCCCGTCTTCGTCTGTCTGTCTGTCTGTCTGTCTGTCTGTCTGTCTGTCCGCCCCGCCCGTCCGTCCGTCCGTCCGTCCGTCAGTCTGTCTGTCTGTCTGTCTGTCTGTCTGTCCGTCTGTCTGTCTGTCTGTCTGTCTGTCTGTCTGTCTGTCTGCATGGCGGTTTGTCCTTCTGGTGAGGGAACTAAGCTACTGCAAAGAAGTCGACCCTCTCGATTTTAGTACTTCCAGTATTTTAACACCCCCCCCCCCCCCAAAAAAAAAAAAAAAAAAAACCCCTGTCTTCAGAGTTATTAATACTTTGTGTTAACTTCTCTTTAAAAAATGTTTTCAGCTTTGTTAACGTCGTCTATTTTCTTTTCTTTTTTTTCCCCCTTCAATTTAAAGGACCCCGATCGAGTGAGATGACAAACATGACCGCCCTCGCTTATCGGCATGGCACATGTTGTAAGAATATATGATTAGTTCTAAAAGGTTTAAAACCCGCTGCCGATAGTCGTTTGTTCTCATCTCCCCTACTAACTGTTCCAAGACTTGTACTTTTTAAATACTGTGCGTGACCTTACATTCTTCCATGATGTCTTCATTTCTGAAACATCTAACATGTACTGATTACCTTATTTACAATAAGTTATGCATCTCAAGATTTTCAACTTGTATCCAACATTTTTTATTTTCATATCCAACATTGTATTGATTTTCATATCTAGTTAGTTAGTTAGTTAGTCGACAGATCATCCTCGTTGCACATCGTAACCATTCAGTCCATAAGTGCTCGGATCCCCTCCTCAGCAAATCCCGCAGCGTGTAGCGGCTAACGACCGCCAGTTCTGTGGTTGGTTTATCAATCTTCTTTGGCTTCCTGCGTAGTGTTCTTGTTTGGCCACCCCTCTTTTAATTTGCTGCTCTCGCAGTCTGGCCATTGTTGTAGATTCACAGTCATCACTTGGTTCTCGCAAAAGTCTCACTTCTCGTAGAGCATTCAGAATGTCAGCCTGGTCCATGGCGCGTCCGCCCTCCACAGTAGCCTCACCTGCGAGCTTGTCAGCCCGCTCATTTCCTTGTACCTTACCCGCGATGACCTGGCACGAAGATGAAACTTAATCTTTGCCAGCCGAGACCCGCTTCACAGAGCAGCAACCATTCTCTTCGATCGACCACCCTCCTCTATCCTCGTTGATCATGTTCATTGAGTCGCTAAGGAAACAAGCCTAGTGAATGTCTGTGTCTCGAGCCCATGTTATTGCTTAACTTACCTGGCCATGACATTCCATGTTCGAGGCTACTTGTGGTTTCAAGTGAAAGCACCAGAGTCCTCCATTCACAATTCTCCCCTGCCGGCCCGAGCTGTAAAGGCCCATGAGCTTCTCACCTGTCGGACGACCGACCCATATGTGTAAGATGACCGCAGTCACCTGTCTACGCCGACATTCTCGATAAATCAACGAGCTTGGTACGTCGAGCCTCCACAGCAGCCGGATTTTCTTGTCTGCATTTTCTATCTAGTTGGATGCAAACTGAAAAGGATGTGCAGAAGTCTGTTGGAACTTGCACCCACTCCTCGCCAGGTTCTAAGTCCTCAAGTGAACACACCCGTTGAAGAATGTCTTCGGCTTGACCCATCCACGACCGTCCTCTTTTAACCTGCTGCCCTTCACCTTCCTAATTTCACTATGCAGTGGATGTTGTGTGTTTGCGTTAATTCTGAGGTAGGCGCGTGCCCTGCAAACTTGTATTCTCTCTTCAATGGCTGGAAAATCAAGAAGGTAGCGCATCGCCCTGCATGCTGTATCTCTTGTACATCCAAGAATAATGCGCATAGCTTCATTCTGTATCCTTTCCATCCTTTCTATCTGCTTATGGCTGAGAGTCAGGATTGCCATTGCATACTCCAAAACAGACATGACCAGCCCCCCCCCCCCCCCGTACAGAAGACAAAGATGGCGCTGCTCACAGTTTGCTGCCGCCATCACCCGCATCGCTGCCAAACCCCTCTTGGCCTTTGTTATCACCTGTCTATGTGCACATTATAAGCAAGGCTTCGATCAAACCGTATCCCCAGGTAATTCATTGCCTGCGTTCTTTCCACCGTCTCTGAACACAGCATTACAGTTGGTGTTGGATTGTTGACAATATGATTATTCAACGAGAACCAAGTCACTGTTGCCTTTGTTGGGTTGACCATTGCCCCAGCTTCATCACACCAAGTACTTATGCGATTGAGTTCGGTTTGTAGTTCCACAGCAACCTCCTCTCTATCCTTACCCTGACGATACACTAAAACATCATCAGCAATATGACAATGTCCTGCCAGGTCCAGTGATCTGCTCACTGGTGATTCTCACTGTGTAGGCGTTGAACAGTACCGGAGATAATGGTGATCCCTGTGGTAGGCCAGGATATATTGTTGTTGGTTCCGAAGTCCAACTGCCACATCTAAAAACTACTTTCCGTTGGAAGAGGGCTGCAGCGATCCAACTACGGAGGAATGGACTTACGTTAGTTCAAGAAGCTGAAACATTAAAAAATCCAGTGGTACTCTGTTGTATGCGTCCTCAAGATCAATCGCTGCAGCAACGGTTTCAGTGCCTGAGTGGAAACCTTCATAGACATCCTGGGCAAAGACTGCTGCATTGGTCCAGGTTTCTCTTTTTGGACGGTACCCAAACCCCGGGTAGGTGGGAAAACACCTTGCCTCTCTAGTTGGCTTGATATTTTTCCCGGCAATTACCTTCTCCAGCAGCTTGCCTATTGTATTCTGCATGGTTATAATTCGATATCCCTGAATTTTCATATCTGTAAGATGTAATGCGACGAGCGCACTAGCAAAGTTGATAGTGAACTACGCTGGTAATATAAAGAGCCCGGTCGGTGGCGGGTTCCACGCCTCGGCTCGTCCCTGGTCACAGTGAGAAAAAATACTGGATGCCCCGTCCTCCTTGCTCTAGGCCAGGGGTGGCCAACCTTTTTAGCAGGCGGGCCAAATTTCAGAAATAATATTTCCTGCCGGGGCCCCTCACCTATGTTTTTTTTGTTTTTTGTTTGATTTAAATTTAAAATTTAAATAAGCAAGTGTGCTACAGCCTCGACCACATCGTCGCTTCCCACTCCGCGGGCCGCAACATGACTCCCGGCGGGCCGCATGCGACCCGCGGGCCTCGTGTTGGCCGCCCCTGCTCTAGGCCTACAATGTGTGATATCGGAGAACCTATAGCGGGCAACTGCTCAGGGACAAATTAATTACAGAAGAAAAAAACAATGTTGTACATCTATTGGTTTTCAACTTAATTATATAGAGTATTTTTAGTGACTGCATTGTTTGAAAATATTGCCTGTCCAAGTTTTGTATTTACCTATTATGTTGCAAGAACTTTACAGAGGGTAAATACAAAACTTGGACCGGCAATATTTTCAAACACTACATAGTCATTAAAAATACACCCTATACGTTATCAGCAAACGATGTGTTTTGGCGTTCGCTCGCTTGTGAACGTAGCCGTAGTCCAAACACGTGCTGATACTTCTAGTGCACTGGACAGATTTTGCTTGTGGATTAGCTTTCCCTATAACCAGTGTCCCTCGCCATCAGGCGAGCCAACTCCGACTTATAGGTACTTGCTCTTTACGTTCTCATGTCAAGGACGAGAAGTCAACATTATAGTCCAACTAACCGGTGTAGGAGTTGAAACCACTACCTCGGCATTAGCACACCGCAAGTTTAATAGCGAGCGTCCTTATCATTTCGACCATGTTGACCTAGTTCAGCAGACGATGATCTGAATGTATACTTCACCTCTAACAACATTTACCTCCTGTAGAGATGACCTACAAGATCTGAATGTTGTAGAAGGATGGCTACTAATACGGTAAAACATTTTGGTCACTTGAAACGCCATCAAAGTTTAGAGAGAACAATAATGGAGGGGTATATGCCCGGGAAGAGAGGAAGGGGACGGCCAAAGAGAAGATGGGTGCAGGATGTGGCAGATGATCTCCAGATGGGTGTATCAGACATGGAACATCTTGCTTATGATCGAGAAGTTTTCCGGACGGTTGTAATAGGAGCTTGGTTCTGCAAAGGATATGCTACTGAATGAATGATTGAATGAATGAGAGATGATCTAAACGTCTTGCAAATACCGGTACGATCAGTTTGGTTTTCTGTCTTGTAGTCTGTGATAGCCGTGATGCTTTCCTTTATGTGGATAGAGGTAATATAAGTAACACGGGATTTTATGAGGCTAGAATCCAACGTTTGTATCTTAAGTGATTCCATAAGCATGGTTCGACAGGTCGAGGCGGGTTCAGTACTAGACAGAGGACCGAATCGCTACGGAGGGCTGTTGTTCATAGAGTCACCTCCATCTTCGTTCCGGCACATGCAGGAGTTGAGGTGAAATGAAGGAGCTGAAAAACCTTGCTGGTCATGCATCCCTTGGAGATGGCCAGCCCTTGGATGTTGCCGATGTTTTTAATAACCTTAGAGAGGTGTTGAGAGCGAATGGCTTTGATGGCAGTGCCTCCTTGTCCAGCATGAGACAGAGACTTGGAAGTTAGAATTGGCACTGCCAGACACGAGAGGCACATCGGGAGAATGGAGGAGCTCGGCAACCAACACAGAATTGACACTATTAAATAACTGGACGCTGATGCATGTTGGTGGAAAGGGGGGGGGATCTAAGCACCTATGGACTTGTTCAGAGTGCAAGGACGATATCCCAATAAACTAACTAACTGACTAACTAACTAACTAAAACTAACTAACCAACCAACCAACCAACCAACCAACCAACCAACCAACCAACTAACTAACTAACTAACTAACCGACCGACAGACAGACTGACTAAATAACTAACTAACTAACTTGCTGGCTAGCTGACTGACTGACTGACTGACTGACTGACTGACTGACTGACTGACAATGCAGAAAATCACTTCCTCCGACGACACATTGATACACTTTGAAAAGTTTTTGAATAATATTTGCTGTTTCCGTTATTACGCCAAGACCGTATTTCCAGGCGTGTCTATGGGAATGGGATTCCCATGGGAAACGTCCCATGGGATGGGATGGGACGGGACAGCAAACATTTGTATTTCCCATGGGACACATGGGACAGTAGCCATGTCATAGCAACTTTTTAAAAAACCTTTTAAAGCCTTTTATCCTTCCTTTTCTTTATATACTTGTATCAATTCTTTATCTCGTGGTGGGACACCGGATAAATTAATAAATGCGCGCATGCGATCATATTACCAACGTTTCAATGCCCATTTAAAAAAAAATTACTCGCATTACTTTAATGAAGATGATGAAGAATTCTTAAACCACATTCCGAATATTGTTCAGATTAAAGGAATGCTGTACATACATGAGAAATTCAAAACTTTTTTGACAAACTAGAAATTGATGGTACTACATCTCATTTAATTTTGCTGTTATACTTCCTCCTAGACTATCAGTTGTACAAAGTTATTGTTGATATTGACGAAGAAACTTCCAGCAGCATGGTGAAGAAATATTGTCAGAACTTTCAGAAAATTATTGGAGAAAAACTTTGGCCATATTGCGGCAGTTCTTTGGCAGTTACTGCAGCATTCCTTACTGGAGTTGACATCAAAGCCAAAATAGAAGACATGGTTAAGTCAGTTGTTACTAAGAAGAAAGGGAATGTGGACACTAATAAATGGGCCAATGATTGGATCGCTTTTCTAAGTCTGTTGTTCCAACTGTTATTTCATTCATCAAAGATTTAAATCTTTCTTCTGAATCATCTGCTGTATGTGAAGTAGCAGGAAGTTGTAGAACAAAAGCCGAAAAGTGATTTTGACTTATTTTTTGATCCTCCACCAAACAAAACACTTAAGTTTGATGACCCCAGAAACAAATGCCTTGAGGATGAAGTCACCATGTTTCAAAAATTACGGCAACCAACTTCACAACCATTAAATTATTGGAAAAATGAACATAGGTTTCCACTGCTAACAGCAAGTGCGAAAATTGTCTTGGCCATACCAGTGTCCTCAGCGGCAGTAGAGCACTTATTTAGTGCAGCTGGATTGTTGTTGAGTAAGTTACGAAAACGGATGTTACCAGCTCTCGTTATAAACTCTGTGTATATCAGATTTGCATGTAAGATGAAAATTGTGGAAATGGTTCAGGGATTACCTGGATTAACTGAATTATTAGAAACAGTCGATCAGCAGGAAATTGATAATGTGCTGAATGAGCAGAGTGACTCATGAAACAGAATGAGAGTGTCAGAATGACACTGAATTGTCATATTTAGATTAAACTTTGTTTTAATAAAATACTCTTGAATATTAAAATTAATAAATTATGTTGTTTTACATGTCTCTTTGTACATGTAGTCCTATTTAGTAGACACTAACCCTAAACTTTCATAAATTTCATAATTTTATTTGAACTGTATTCCATATTAGTATTATCATGGGAATCCCATGGGAATTCCCATGGGATAGGGACAGGCAAAATGACCAGTGGGATGGGATGGGAATGGGACTGAAAAATGTGTCCCATGGACAAGCCTGCGTATTTCCCCATAAGATCTTCACAACACACGCACGCACACGCACATACACACAAAGACACATACACACGCAAACGCAAACCCAAATAAAGTTTAGACGTAGACGTGACTGAGAGGTTTAACTTTCCCTTCTGACGGCGGCGTAGTGGGTCCGCTCCACATAAGGTCTGTTAGACTTCACTGTTGACTTCTCGTTCAGAAAGCAATGACAAACTACTGAACGGAAAATTGACTAGTAAATGACAAACAACAGCCAATAGAAGCTGGGGGTGGGGTGGGGGTGGGGGGAAGTCATAGCAACGTTCTGATAACGACATGCAATTTTTTGTAATATTTTTATAGATATCCACCCTCGCAGCACAGATACACCCCCCACCCAAAAAAAAAGCCAACACACACACACACACACACACACACGAGCACACACACACACATACACACACAAACACTAACCGCATGGCACAAGCCCAAATAGTACCAAGTTCGACGTTATCTAACACCCAACAGGACAGTTTAAACAAACCGAATTTAATTTTTATATGCGAGCTTTCGAGATTATCTCGCAGCACAAAAGCTCTCAATCTTGCCTCGTCACTTCTGAGCTGGAAAACCCAACCACGAGGGCAGTTTATGGTTAAGAATCAGTTCTATACATAAGTGGTTCGTCTAGATACCGTGTCATTGGTGTGTTATTAGGCTATGCATGTGAGAGGCCGCATGGCGCAGTCATAAGTGCACTCACTTCATTGTCATCTTGTGCTGTGTCGATAAGCGTCATCATCATCATCATCATCGTCGTCATCGTCGTCGTCGTCATCATCATCATCATCTTCTTCATCTTCTTCCACGTTTGCTTCAAGCGTCAAGGGAAGGAATAGTTGACATCCCAGCGCCAGATAGGTGGTACTGAACAGTGTCATTCCGTGTGGTTCCACAATGTCTCTGATGTCTTCAATCCATTTTCTTCTGGGGCGTAATCTTGCTCTGGTATCATATCTTCTTTGGTGTAGCTCCAGTGCTGGCAGCTGAAGATGTTGCATTCTAACCAGATGGCCGTGCATTACATACACTTCAACTGGTAGTCTCCCTGGCGAAGTGGTTAGCCGCTTGCCTCGCGTTACGAAGATTGTAGTTCGATTCCGGGCCTACGTCGTTCGGTTCACGAGTGCAATGTTTTCGAAGACTCCTGGGAGTCGTCGCTGGAGCTACGGAGATTGTGCTTTGTGCGACGCTGTGACAGACCGCCCGGGCCATCATCATCCAGTGCCTTGCCGGCTGGCATCCTACATCTCCACAAACTGTGATCTCCGACGTCATGGATCGATTCGTGTGTTGACTCACAACACAAGACTGACAATAATCTTTTCATGCTGTCTTCCTCTATCTCTATTTCTGCAAATCTTTCCGGTTGTCACACCATGTTCCAGTTTTTGTCTTCTCGTAACATGGCCAAAAAAAAAAAAAAAAAATGACTGCCCGTTTCTGATGTTTGTGATAAGTTGCCTTTGCGACTCAGCTTCCCTTAAAACGCTCTGATTGTTCATTGTGGCTGTCCAATTAATTTTCAGCATTCTTCTATAAAACCAAATCTCCAAGGCTTCCAGGGATGTTTTTCGCCTGTTTACTAATTGTCCAGGATTCGCATCCGTATGTTAAAACTGGTTCTATGTAACACGCAAGAACTCGTTTTCTAACTTTCAAAGACAATGACCGCGCCATTTGAGATAAAACAATGGTGTTGATCCAACTGCCTGGTAAAGCCCCGGTTTATATACTTCATCATTCAGTGAGCCTCTGTCGGGTAAGGCAAAGGAATAAATGTCTGGATGACGTGGCATGGTCGAGACAAGAACACAGAGCTGACTCACGACTCTGGTGATCATGTGAGATAGCCAACCGTGACCATTCACGAGGTCACCTCAGCACACAATAAATCATCATCATCATGTGCCATGCCGAGAAAAGTGGGCGGTCATGTTTCGCCGTCTTACACGATCACCATAGTCGTGGATCAGCTCTCTGTTCTTGCCTCGACCATGCCATTAGGTCAAGTGTAATGCAGATATTTATTTCTTTGCCTTCCCGTTAATTCTTTTACCCTCAATTTGCTAGTTGTCAACAAGTTCTCTAGTTTATTTCTTCTCATAACGTGCCCAAACAATTGTGACTGTCTGCGTCTAATTTCTCCAATCAATTTTGGGTTTTCATTTGCTTCGTGTAAAACTCACATTGGTCTTTCTGTCTGTCCATGGTAACTTTGTAATTTCTGCAGAAATTACATTTCCACTGCAATTAGATGTTTTCAGCTTGTCTGCTCAATTGTCCACGGTTTACATCAGTACAAAAGTACATGCTCTATGCAACACTGCAACACTTTTCTCGTTGCAAATTGATAACCTTTTATTGGTTAATGTGGTCTCCATCTTGTAAAAGACTACACTTTCCATAGCGATACTTGTTCTAATCTCTTCAAACACCTCACGTCAGATGTTATGAATGTTCCGAGATAGCTGTACTGATTCATTTAAGAATAATCCCATTTACCAGTATAGGAAATTGTGGTACAGTGGTACATTGGGTTACGAACTTAATTCATTCCAGAACTCGGTTCGTAACCCGAAACTTTCGTAACCCGAAACTTTCGTAACCGAAACATTGAATCAATGAAATAGAGACAATCCGTTTCAAGATGAAAGAATCGTTCGTTTTTTATTAACAGCCGGTCGTATACCTGACAAAACGCAAAGAATACGTGTACTTCACGAATTAAATAAAAGAAAAAAATCAACCAAATAAATTAAACGTAGAATAACAAAAAAGATTTAGTCTATCTTTCTTACCGAGAAAACGCTCATGGAAATTCGTCACTTTCTTTGCTATTCTGAATCATTAGTTTTCAGGAGTTTCTTGTCGCTGTTTCTTGGCAGCCGACTGGGAATCTTTCTGCATCAAGAAACTATTAAGGGAAATTTGTTGCTTCCTTTGCTGGTGAATCTTTCTGAAGTGGGCCATCGCGTTATCATTCATCAGGTTTACTGCCCTGTTAGCAGCAAATTTATTTGGATGATGGTTCACAATGAAATCTTCGATGTCTGCAAACTTCCTGCAAATTTCTTTAATCCTGGCAGTTGAAATGGTCACTGGCTCCTCATCATCGGACGACTGCTCCTCCTTTAATGTCTTTAGCTGTTCATTGTGAAGATCCACAAGCTCATCTGTAGTGAGCTCTCCACTGTGGTCCATCGACTTCCAGGCCCATATTTTTGCCCAAGGACACAATCTCATCCACTAAAGCTGTTGCGACTGCCTCTGATCCTTCAAACTCTTCTCTCTCTGGTACACACAATGGCCTAACTTTCTTCCAGGCAGACTTCAAGGTACGGGTGGAGACATCATTCCAAGCCTTGTCAATGAGTTTGCTGCAGTGGAGGATGTTGAAGTGGTCTTTTCAGTATTCTCTCAGAGTCAATTCCGTATCATTAGTGAGCTGAAAACACCATGAGAAGAGCTTCTTTGCGTGGCCTTCGTTTGTACTACGCGGTCGTTTGTCTTCAACGTTAAACCTTGCTCTCTCTCTCTCTCTCTCTCTCTCTCTCTCTCTCTCTCTCTCTCTCTCTCTCTCTCTCTCTCTCTCTCTCTCTCTCTCTCTCTCTCTCTCTCTCTCTCTCTCTCTCTCTCTCGCCTTCTTTCGTAACCCGAGGCATTGTTCGTTACCCGAGACAAAAAATTTTCGAAGTTGTTGTTCGTAACTCGAATTATTCGTGACCTGAGGCGTTCGTAATCTGAGGAACCACTGTATTTCTTTCTTCCTTGTGACGACCATAATCTCTGTCTTCTTAGAATTATATTTTATATTCTGCTTGCTTGTGTTCGTTGGCTTGAGCTCCAACGCGAAGTCCTGTATGTCGGATGAAGACATCCTGTTGTCCAACATCAGTGTGATGTCATACAAGGACCTGAGGTTTGCGTGAGTATCCGTTGTCCCATGTCTGGCTTATTGGTGTGCAGACTGGTGGTTCCTCGCCGTACAGGCAGACACTCTCCGACTTCGGAGGAATCGGTGATCCTACTGACTTTAGCCAGGACCCCGAAGGGACCTGTTGCCCGGGACGCTCGACGAGGACGCGTCAGTAGGTCTTGGCCAGTATATAACCCGGCCCTGGTGCCTTGGAAACACCTCTGCGTCCCATTTTATATTCTAAACCCGGTTGTTTACTGTGTAAATCAACCGTATCTATCAAATGTTGCAGATCCTGTTCATTGTCTGCAATCAATACTATATCATCCGCATATCTAATGGTATTGATGTTATGTCCACTAATGGTGATTTATCTCATATCTTCGACATTTCAACAAACAAAAAATATATTTTCACTGTATAGACAAACAGATTTTGAGACATCACACATCCCTGTTGCACAACTCTCATAATAGGCTGATAGTGTTAAACAAGTTAGTTGCATATCCTTTACAAGACGTCCCACTCAACACCAACATTTTTTGCTGTTGTGATCTCTTGGTAACTTTACGTTCAGTAGTTTCCCATTGTTTTCTGAACGACCGGCGCCAATACCATTTCGTAAAAAAAAAAAACCAACGCAAGGCGGCCTGCTACAAAATCGCTCACAGCTGTGTTTCGAACGCTTGTAAGCGAGATTATGAATTCCGCCCGTAATACCTTCGCCACGGAGCCGGCTGATATTGACCAACTTCACAAAAATAATGTTTCGCAATTTAACCAAATGAATGAATCAGATAAAAATAATGTTTCGCAATTTAACCAATTGAATAAATCACACACAAATAATGTTTCGCAATTTAACAAAATGAATGAATCACACAAAACGAGAAATAGAACCGGTAAGCCTTACAAGAACACGATCACAAGATACAACTGGATGTGCGGCCAAAGACTTCGTCAGCACACAAAAATAAGGAGGATATGTGAAAATCAGAAAGATCTAAACTACAGTACGAAATATGGAAATTCACACGTCTTTGAAAAAGCTAAATAATGTAAAAAATAATTAAGCAAAAGGTCCCATTCCACACTAAAACAGATTTAAATTGGTTTAATTTAATAGCTGTAGCTTAAGTATATTCATTTATTCACTTCATATACTATATAATTCTGCAAGTAGACACTTGAAGAGATGCAGCGACAAATGTCAGACAATAAATCGTGCAACATATTGTTTGTGGCTTCTGTGTTTGAATTTAAAGTTGTGTCAGGGCAAGATGATTACATTAATTGCACCGGGTTTGATCCCATGCGGCTGTGTATTAGCAATGTGGTCTTCTTCTTCTTCTTCTCTTTTGCTCTTTTCCCCCACTGGGCGTAGGTCGTGGACCAGCTCATTCCAAGCCGTCCCTATACTCGCTAACTCCCGCTGCTTCCTTAATGACCTCCCCATAGACTTCATCTCTGTCTCTGTAGGTCAGCATGGCCGAATGGATAAGAGTGCCCGTTCTTAAACATCTGGTGTGCTGATGACGAAGTACGGCGTTCAACCCCTACACGAGACAGTTGGACAAAAATGTTGACTTCTCGTCCTTGACTTTGGGACGTAAATTCAAAGTACAGTAAACTTCGATTAACTATCACTCGCGTAACAGTCAGTTTCTGTTATCCGCCATCGCCTAAAACAAAAAAATAATAAATAAACCAGACATCTTAAAATTGTCCACAGATTACTTTTACACCCTACTGTATAAATAACTGGAAGTGGCTGAACTGTCAAGATGGCGGAAGTGACTAATCGTCGAAACTGAAATTGCTAGTGTTGACGAAATTTTGCAACACTGTAGGACTAAACAGTGAAAATATTACGCCAGAGGAAGTAATCTACTGGTTTTAGATGTGACAAAATTGGATGGAGGCTTTGACATTTTGAACGATGATGAAATTGTTTCTAGTGTGACTACCATTGAAGAAAGAAGAAATTGATGACGATAAAGAATCAGTTCTTAGCCAAAACCTACAACCAGTGGAAGCAGAAAACAATGTTATCACAGTGCGTCGACTGGTTTGAAATGCAAGAGGAGGTAAATGCAATATAGATCCTACTTCTGCGTAAGATAGGGAACATTAACGCGACTCGAGCCTCAAAGACACAGAAGGAGATGACAGATTATTCTCAAATAACTTAGGTTTATTGTATTACAATACATCTCTGTACATTACTAGTCTTGTATTTAAATGTATATTGATCGTTTTGTAAAATTAAATACAATACGTATGTTTTATTCACTTTTACAAGATTTTATTTTCATTTTCGTCCCAAGCCCGCCGTTATATTACATTATTGTACATATATATTAAGAGATTTATGTTATCCATCTATTCGGTTATCCGCCACGGTCCTGAAGTTGACTGTTAATCGAAGTTTTTCTGCACCTCTGAAATGGGAATGGGTTCGCCTGATGGCTAATTCACACGCAAAATTCGATTCAGTGCTGCTAGAAGTAATGTGTCTGGACTACGCTGGAGTTCAGAGCGAGCGAGAGAAAAACAAACAAACAAACAAACAAACAAACGCGCAATGAAGTCGAACATCTTGCGTTTATTACCCTTTAAACATCCTACTTCACAAACCATTTTAACATTCCTGGTTCCAGTCTTGAAGATTTTCCTACGTTAACGGAAGTTCATTAGCATCCCGAACTCCTTACGGCTTTCTCCGCTTGCGTCATATCTTTTCTAGAAGAACTTTTATTCATGGTTGGCTGGGTATATTTGTTCCCTTTACGTTACTTGTTCATGGTTGGTTGAATTTTGTAGTTGAATGTTTCTTCATTATTGAATAGCCAAATCGCTATCTACATCACCTTTACGTACAATTTGACACCTGCGAGATGAGATGCTTGAGAAGAACTGCCAACAGAACTATCCAAAACCTAGTAAGAAATGATGTTGTCAGAGAGCAGTGGAACCAACACCTTGTGCCACATTTATTGAAAGGCAGAAGATCCAATGGTTTAGCCATCTCGTTAGAATGCAACACCATCAACTACCAGCAATGATGCCATTTCAAAGACGGACTGATACGACAGCAAGAGAGCGCCTGAAAAGAAACTGGATTGACGACATCAAACATTGTACATTCACATGGAACGACACTATCCAGTGCCACGCATCAGGTGATGAAACGTCAACTATCTTCCCCACGAAGCTCAATGGTAAAAGAGGATGATGATGATGATGATGACAATTGAATTGCATGCTCAAGTACAACCATTTTTTAGTAACCACTTACGACATGCCTGATATGTGCCAGTGTTACTATTCATTGCTTCAATTGTGAGCCTCGTTAATACACGGGCTTTTAGATATACGGTGCGAGTCCCACACTGTTATAGACAGTAGACACACAATGGATGATAAGGGCTTTTTCACCTCTGCCGCATTTATTTCTCAGAACATTTTTCTGGTACTTAGTCAAGGTCGTTCTGGGATTCGAAAAAAATTTAAAATAATTCCCGCTTCAATAGGGATACGGGTTGAGTTGAGTTGAAACTAAGACCCGACATCACTGCACTCAGGACATTTCAATATGCGCTCCGTCCCCTCGTTCAGCAGCCAGCGAAGAGTCATACTACTAATCCTTCCCAACACTATCTGATTGAAAGTTTTCCATGTCTTCCCGCTCAGTTTTGCATTTTATCCAGAAACCCTGCCAATCCCCCGCAATGTTTCTTTCAACATACGGGTTTTCAATCTTTTCCCTTGCCTTTTCCACTTGGTCACACGGGCGCTCGACCACCTCTTCCTTTTCCATAGGTAATCTACCACCAAGAGGTGCATTCTCTGCCAGCTTATCAGCCTGTTCATTCCCCCGCACTCCCGCATGACCAGGGCAAAAAAATCTGTAAAATTCTCACAATCGGTGATGGAAAAAAAAAACACGAAAAAAAGAAAGAATAGGGATCCAAACAAACGACCACCGCATCGACAGACTAGCGTGCTATCCACTGCGCTAAACTGCTCCTTACATGGTCAATAGGGTCACACGAAGTTTAAAAACCTAACAGCCAAGCTGACCCATCACTTGTAATAAAAACGCCCCGGATGACATCAAATGGCATATGGCATAAATGACGTTCCAACTGCGCACTATCTTTCCTGTGCGGTGGGAAATTCCCGGTCAAGTAGCCGGGAAGGTAAACGAACAATGAGTGGCGTTGATGATCCCTGTCGAAATCTGTGGGATAATGTCGGTTCTTTCGCTTATAATGGATTTGACAACTGGATTTTCGACAATCTGGATTCAAGGAGCAGGGCGTATTCTGGATGTAGCCTAAGGACGCACTCACATTGTCCGAAGTGAGTTTTCCGGATGCTGGTCTTTCAAAACAATGAATTCCATTGTGAATGTAAACACAGAAGCCACAACACACCTTATGCTGAAGGATGTATTGTCTGGCTGTAAAAGAATCATTGTCTCCCTACACTAAATCAAACTGTATTTATCAATTCCAGTGTGAGTGTCAAATAACTTACATAGGTAGAACGGAAAGACAATTAGCAAATCTAGTAGTTAAACATATACCAGTGTGGGTGGGAAAGAGAGTTAATCAGTCTTCAGGAATCCATGTGCAGTCGAAAGGCTATAAAGCACCGTTCTCGTCGATTTCTCAACAACTAATAAAATACGGTCATAACGTGAACAAAGAAGAAGCGTTTAGTATACTGTATTCGAAGAAAAATAAACGATTGCACAAATATAGCGAGGCTTTAGCAATTAGGCGGTTCCATCCGGTTTTGTCCAAACACAAAGAGTTCGTTATACAGTTGAAATTACCGTGGTGATAACCGATAATTCATATTCCAACAATACCTGTGACTATTTATTTTACTTGTTTCAACTTAAGTATTATTCATTTATTCTTTTCATATGATATATAACTCTGCAGCATGAACCTGACGAGATGCAGCGAAATATACCAGTAAATAAATCGTGCAACATATTATTTGTGGCTTGTGTGTTTAAATGCTGGTCTTGATTGACGCATTATTTGCTCTAGGTTGCCACGGCCATTCGGTCCTTTCGGTGTACCTGTGCGGGCTGTTGGTTTGTCGAGACCCCTGTCTGTTCCACTTTTCATATAGGGCCATGAGGAGCACTCTATGTTGTATTCACTCGCACAGGAATGGAGCATAATGGGGCGACCGACTGCCGTGAAGTTGGAATCGCAAGTAACTAACTAACTAACTAACTAACTAACTAACCAACCAACTAACTAACTAACAAGCCAGCCAGCCAGCCAAACTAAACTAAACTAACCAACCAACCAACCAACCAACCAACCAAATAACCAACCAACTAACTAACTAACTAACTAACTAACTAACTAACTAACTAACTAATTAACTAACTAACTAACTAACTAACTAACCTACTAACTAACTAACTAATTAACTAACCAACTAACTAAACATCTAACCAACCAACCAACCAACCAAACAACTAACTAACTAACTAACTAACTAACTAACTAACTAACTAACTAACTAACTAAATAATGTTGGTCTTTCTAATATGTTGTACTTGTATGTCGATGCCGAAACGAAGTCAATAGAGGAGATATCATAACCAACTCCTCATGGGAACAGTGGGCAGACATACCTTGGGATGGAGCGATCACGGCTGGCAAAGATTAGTTTCATTTTCATACCTGGGCATGCGGATGTCCAAGGAAATGAACAGGCTGACAGGCTTGCAGGTAAGGCTACTGTGGAAGGCGGCCGAGCCATGGACTGGGCTGATATATTGAATGATCTACGAGAAGTCTTTGTCAGAACTAAGTGATGACTGTATCTACAGCCATAGTCAGACTGCGAGAACAGTAAGTTACAAGAGATGTGACCAAACAAGAACACTATGGAAGCCAAAGAAGATTAATAAACCAACACAGAACTAGTATCGTTAGCCGCTACACGCTGCGGATTTGCTGAGGAGGGGATTTGAGCACTTATGGACTGAATATTCTATGTGCAATGAGGATGATCTTTGGACTAACCAGCTAACTAACTTTGGGATGGCTGCTGGGTCAGAAGACTGAGCATGCACGGAATGCCCAATGTTCTGTTGCGCCATTCGACATAACATTACACAGCATATCTTAGCAATGCATAATAATAATATAACAGATCTTGTCTCATTTTTGTACATCTGTGTATGAATGTATGTCATTGCGTGCAGGTTCGTCCGTGTGCATATATGTGTCTTTATGTGTGTGAATTAAAGTGTGAACATGTATGAGTATATGTGTACTTGCATACGACAAGATCTGAATATTGAAGAAGGTTGGCTACTAAACGCAGATTAAACAAAGAAATTGAAATATTTGGTCACTTGAAACGTCATGTAATGTTTGGAGAGAACAATAATGAGGGGTATATGCCCGGGAAGAGAGGAAGAGGAAGGCCAAAGAGAAGATGGGTGCAGGATGTGCGGATGATCTCCAGATGGGTGTATAGGACGCGGGACATCTTGCTTATGATCGAGAGGTTTCCTGGAAGGTTGTTATGGGAGCGAGGTTCTGCAAAGGGCATGCTACTGAATGAATGAATGAATGAATGAATGAATGAACTGAATGAATGAATGAATATGTGTATATTTCTATATGTGCGTGAATGATTCTCTTGGGAAAGGATTGGATCTCATTAAGAGACAGACAAGAGGACAGACCTGACAACATACATTCGGACATACAGACCTGCAAACAGACAGACAGGCAGGCAGGAAGGCAGGCAGGCAGGCAGGCAGGCAAGCAGACAGACAGACATATAGACAAACAGACAGACAGAAAAATGAAAAAAAAAAATCAATATGAGCCTTAAATTAAACCCTGCACACTGTTAAAATCATATTTTAAAGTACACTTCAACCTGACTTGTGTGTAAGGCTAACCGAACCATTACATCCTGTTTTAATTTCTCTAAAGTGTTTTAGTGCAAACGTCCTTATTTTGTTTATCAAGTCCGGGGATTCTGAAACTGTTCTTTGCGGAGACATTTTTGTGAGTCCGTTAATGTAGGTCGGGACAGTTACGTTTTATTTGTAGTAGCAAGCAAGCAAATATTAGAAGTAACAGTTTTGAGATCATGCTTTTTTTCTGTTGGAGTGTACACTCAACTCGGAGGAAATACAGCATGAGGCTTTTGGTAGCCGGAAGCACCAAATTCCCCGTCTATGAATGTTTCGGCCTCTTTTCTTCATACTAATTTTGATGAACCCTTGTTTTCTTTGGTTCGCCCGCTTTGAATTCAAGCGCAGTCCATACATCTGCTAATACTTATAGAAGCACTGGAGTGATGTTTGCGTGTGGATTCGCTTTCCCTATTGTCAGTGTCCCACTGCGTCAGGTGAACCCACTCTAACTTCTGAGGTACTACTTCGGGCTTGCTGAAGGTAACTAGGAATGTACTTAGAGGCTGCGGAGATTGGTTTCTGTGAGGGATGTTGCGAGTACCTTGGACGGACAGAGTGACCAACAACTAGGGATGTTGCGAGTGCTTTGGACGCCAGGCTGACCAACAACGAGGAATGTTGCGAATACTTTGGACGGACAGAGTGACCAACAACTAGGGATGTTGCGAGTACATTGGACGGCCAGGGTGACCAACAACGATTGCCTGGAGGAGATTAATGAAAGTAGAGCATTGTACACTGCTATAAGAAGGACTGAAACGGTGTGCTGTGGTCATATAGTGAGAAGATGCGCATGGGAGAACATCGAGACGACTGGGAAGATCAGCTGTCGAAGAGGAAACCAGCGAGATAAATAATGCTTAGTGCTATAAGATCATGGCATAGCAAAAAGTCATTAATAAAATGTATCCATATCACCAGGGACATAGATTTGTGGATAGACATAAACGTCTAAATCATTTGACAAGGCTTATGCTGATCATGAATCCACAGTCTGTAAGCCAGTTCAAAGACTAATGTCCACCGTTGCTTGCAATCACCCCACAAATTCTGATCTACATGTTACTATCAGACAACCAGCTTGACCTCGGGGACGTAAACGACACGCAGTCGATTCATTGAGATTAAATTTCTTCTCGTGACACCTTTGAGCTTGTCAGGAGAAAGTCAGCTTCTTTCCCCCAGTTGTAACCGCATTTGCATTCGCCATACCACAATAAATGATGTTGCCGTCATATTGCCTTCTTCGCATCCTGACCACAGCTAACGGAGTAGCATTTCCGCAGCCGCCCAGGGGAAGCCAGCTTTCCCTATCGGCTATTACCACTGTGTTCATAGGCTGGGCCCTTCTTTCTCCTCTTCATTATTTGTGCTGCGTAAAGCGGCCCTAGCAAACAACGCGCTCTGTCGTCGGCGACTGCTGTCGCGGCTTGGCAGGTGTTGGGAATTCGAAGTCATATCACTATCTTGTATGTCCACTGCGTGTGGAATACCTTCCACTCAGCAGGTGTCCTGGCTAAAGTGCAGCTTTCTGATTTGACATGGTGTCATGTGAGAGTAAAGTTTCGTTTCGTTACTCGTTAGGTTTTTGAGAGCCTGACTAGGCTGCAATCTGAATAACAAAGTCTTGGGCTACACTACTTCTCTATTTGTCATGTTAGTTAACCCGGTTGCTCCTGAGTCAGCACGAGGCTTTATCCGCAGCCTTGCCCATATTTCAGCACCCGAGTTCTCGACTGTTCTTACAGTCACAGTTGCAAGTACATCATCGCACGGGGAACTGAAAACCAAACCTTTAGAGCCCACCTCTACAGCAAATTTTCTGACTACACAATCATCTTATTTCATAAGGGTGACCTGGTCACTATACTATTTTCACCTTGAAGATGTGTTGCTTCTCGATTCTCGGTTTATCCTGGGTGACTATCTCCATGGAGCAGACCAGAAGTCTGCTGTAGTCTTTGGTCTTTCTAAGACTTCCTGATTACGTCAGGATATCATCGTTAGCCCTTCAGCCCTACTGCCAACTCCCAGTTCTCAGGGATGGGCGGCTACTTTGCAGACTAGCTGATTTTACTCTGTGCTCTTCACCTAGCGGTAAGGAAGTGAATTGGCTCGACCATAGCTTTACTTTACATAATCTCGCTAAATGCAAAATGACTACTAGCTCAGAGATATCTTTGTTGTCTCGCCATGTGAATCTGCCTTGGGTGATGACAACCTTACACGCAGAAAATACGTATCCGAAAGAGTTCTCTAGAGAGTGGGAAAATGATGCATTACCGGACTTTCCACATCTGGCCACGTTATCATCTAATTCTGTGTCATAGCAAAGCTTTATTTAGACTTTGTCTTAAGGGCTTCACCTGCCATATATTGCTCCAGATCAGGGACTTCTGCAAGGATCCTTCCCCTGACATACACTGGGTGTGTGTAGATTGTCGCAAGACCCTTTGCTCTCTTCTGTCATCTACCGTTTCAAGAATTCCCTGACCACCGTGTCTCTGAATTCTCTGGTCGACATCTCGGACCACCACCAGATACCCTGCTAGTTGGGGGCCAGCATGGTGGAGGGAATAAGAGCGCTAGTGGGTTCATCCCATACACCGGTCAGTTTTACTAAATTGTTGACTTCTCGTCCTTGACTCGAGGGATGTAAATTACAAGTACCTCTGAAGCCGGGGTGTGTTCGCCTGATGGCAAAGGACACTAAAAATCTCATTAAAAGTTGTTGGAATTCATCACGACGTTTGGGAGACTACTGCCAAAGACCGAAATTCGTGGCGTACATCATTACACAAGGGTGTAGTCACTTGTGAAGCAAACAGTACTGCAAGAGCTGTTGGGGAAAAAGCTGCACCCAAAAAAAAAAAAAAAATCCACTCCAGGAGATCCGCCTCCCGGAACGTCAAGCAATCTTTGCCCACATTGTCAAAGAGCATTTCGAGCGAAAATAAGCCTTACCAGCCATCTTTGAACGCACAGCTCCATACTTCCAACCCCACTGGATGAATTGAATGGTCCAGAATGACCTGAATCGCAATGACGAACAGTACCGGGCGATCACACATCTCATGGCCATACCCAACATCTAGTTGTGAATGAAGAAATATACAAACGCAGTTAGAAGCCGATGGGAGCCTCGGCAGCATAATGGCTAGACACTCCTCTGCGGACCTGGGAGCCCGGAGTTCGGATAAACAGCTGGGTGAATTCAGATGTTTAAAAATTGACCTGGGCTTCGAGGTCGACCCAGCCTAAAATGAATATCAAGACTTTCGTGGGAAGAAAGACGGCCAGCCTACTCCTGGCCTCATCAGCCACCCCGTGCCGACTGGTCTATAGCAATATGGTTATAGCACCATATACTCGGTACACCTTAAGGCCTGAACAGGATCCTTGGCTTACTTCTCTTACTTAGAAGTCCGATAAGTATTGCCTCCACATTACTGCACTCTTCTGACGATTTTCCCCTATCTCACTTTACTTAGAAGTCCGATAAGTATTGCCTCCACATTACTGCACTCTCCTGACGATCTACTCCGATCTCACTGCTGCCATGGGTGCTGTCATCCACCCGGAAAAGGCAGCTGTTTTGTGCTGCTCTCTGGACAACAGGATTGTGAGAGCTGATGTTCCAAGCCTCACGATAGATGGTGGAAGCGTCAACAGAGAGAACAAACTGAAGTATCTGGGAATCACATTTGACAGGAGCCTGCCCTTCAAGGATCACGTGGAGACGGTTGTGACACGATCTCAAAAGGGACTCAACGCACTTAAAACTATGGCTGCAATGGACATAGAGCAGAGAATGCTTTTTAGACTATACCAGCACTTGATCCTCTCAGCGATTGATTATGGACTAGGACTGCTCACTGTCTCAAAGAGTCAGCTGGTGAGACTGGAACGCAGACAAAACGAGGCTATGCGGGTCATTCTGGGATGCACCAGAGACACCCCAGTGGTGTGTATGCGGTACATCCTTGGTTTGCCGACTGTTGCTGGTAGGCTCAAGGTGATGCAGGCGAAGGCATACCTCAGAGTAGCTGCTGACACAGATCACCCGTTGCATGGGCTGCTGGACGCAGTTAAGGGCCAGCGACTGATAAGAGGGAAATCATGGATGGCTCAGGTGGGGGATACGATCAGACAAGTGTGCCCCTTGGAGAACATTCGGCGAGGAGAGGAGTGGGTCAGAGTGCCAGCGGAGCAGTCAGACTTGTGCAGAGTTATAATCACATTGAGCCGGGAGTGCAGGGAGTGGCCAGCAGGGGCCACGGAAGTGGAAATCCAGCAACTAATTCAGGATAATGCTCGCTCGGGTGATGTGATTATCTACACAGATGGGTCGGTGTTGAGAGGTAGTAGAAGTGCCTGGGGTTTCTTGGCAAAGGCTAATGGTCGACGTTTGGTGCAGGAGAGCCTGGCATATGATACCACAACATCTAGCTTAAGAATGGAGGTGGAGGCGGTCAGTGCAGCTTTCCGCTGGATGGAGAATACGATACACACCCACATCGTGATTGTAACTGACTCAGAAAGCATGCTGAGTAGGGTGAAGGCTGGTAAGCTTCGTGCCGAGTGGCTTGCTTCGCTTCGGAAGTCACGGGTGGCAAGCATTGTCTGGATATTTTCTCCGGGGCATGCTGGTGTATTGGGGAATGAACAGGCAGACAGATTGGCTGGCTCTGCAAAACTTGGTGGAGCATTGATGCATGATAAGGCAGACGTGGTTGCGGCCTTGTGGGAGCACGTGTACACCTCGGAGGAGCAAATGGATCACCATAGTCTGGCATGAATGCGACAGCGAGGTGTGACGAGAGGTTCTGGCCGAGGCTTGACGCTTAGAGGAAAGGCGAGACGCACATATAATCAGATTGCTACTAGTACTATTGGGGTTGGAACTCTTCGCTGGCTTCTGAGGATGGAGACGGAGCACTTATGGTAATGCCCCGAATGCTGTTATGTCGGTTCCTAAATCAATCAATCAATCAATCAATCACTGCTGCCAAATTGTTCCAGGCAGCGCTTAAACTTCCTTTGCGCTGATGGTGGAGAAATGGCTTCCTTCCACACACTGGTCAGTTGGACTTCTCGTTCAGAATGTGTAATTTCAAACACAACATCATCAAGTGCCATGCTGGCTAGCGTAGGCGTTAATGAATCTCCACAGATTTCGGTCTTTGGTTTTCTGGATTAACTCCGCTGTTGATATTCCTCCATGTCACCGACTCAATCCATGCAGCATAATTTATGTTGGTCTGCCTCACCCTCTCTTCCCATCGATCTTTCCAGTTGTCACGGTGTTCTCCAATGTCTCTCTTCTCATCACATGACCAAAAAAAAAAAACGCAATTTGTCTCTGGTTATTGTTGTATATAATCTTCTATTTTCATTAGCCTCTTTCAGGCAGTCGTTGTTAGTTACTTTGGCAGTCCAAGGATTTCGCTACTGCTGAAAGTAAAATTGGAAAATTCTACATGGGGTTGATTGCAACGTCCCCAACAAGGAAATGCAATTGGGTTGGTTTCCTAGCGGCGTCTGGTTGAACTCAGTTTCAGCAGTCAGAAAACATGCTGTGGAGGCTTTCCCTTAATACCCTTTTATGCCAGCACGTGGGAGCTTGTCCTTTAACCTTTGACATTCGTAACGTTGTTTTTCGGTCACGAGTTTAGTTCTGTGGCAACGTGCGGATGCGAATCATTAACCCTACACTACCAATGTGCCGATGCCGAGGCAGTGGGTTCAAACTCTACACCGGTCAGTTTGACTAAAATGTTGACTTCCCGTCCATGTCTTGGGGACGTAAATTACAAGTATCCCAAAGTCGGAGTTGGTTCGCCTGATGGCGAGGGACATTGGTAAAAGGGAAAACTAATCCACATGCAAGTATCAGTCTAGTGCACTAGAGGCACGCTCGTGGACTAAGGTTGATTTCAATGTGACCGAACGGGAAAAAAAAACACATTCACAAACACTAAGGAAGAATGTTTAGGTTTTTTGGAATTGTAATATTAGACCTCTTTAACACACCCTGAGTTGTGATAAACATATGGCGCTGTCTTACATTTTTATATACCAATAGGCAAAGAACAGAAAATAGAAGAAGAAGAAGAAGAAGAAGAAGAAGAAGAAGAAGAAGAAGAAGAAGAAAAAGAAGAAGAAGAAGAAGTAGAAGAAGAAGAAGACACTTCAAGTGGCTTGCAGTTTCATAACAGGCGGGAGTATACGTGGCGAAGTGGTTGCGCTTCCTACGTGGCGCTCCGAAGGTTGTGGGTTCGATTCCGGCCTATGTCGATCCGTTCGCGAGTGCAATTTTTCTCCCTAGACTCCCCGGAGGTCGTCGTTGGAGCTACGGAGTTCGTGCTTTGAACGACGCTTTCAGCCGGACGCCCTGGGAAAAGAGACAGAGCCATAAGGGATAAACCTCGGTGCAATGACGTCGATCATCTTGCCTCTGAATAGTGAGGAACCTCTGCCGGAGTGCTAACGTCCTGACATTACCAGGGCACTAATCCGCGTGACATAGAGTTGCCCAGAGGGACATCCTGCTGACGGGAAATAACAAGCTCCGGAGATAAGAAGCAGGATGTAACTGTATCTGAAGAGGTGATTGTGTGATATCCCACAGTGTTAAATGCAAATCCTGCTGGAAGAATTTTATGCACGTTGAATTGTATCCTGGACCATTAGTTGGTTAGTTGCATTTCCTTTACAGGTCCTCGCAGTCAACCCCAGCATTGTTTGGCTGTTTGTGACATTTGTTTGAAAATTTACGTACAGTAGTTTGCTATTGCTTTCTGAATGTCCGGTACCCATACTATTATTTGAAAGCCAACGCAATGCGGTCTGCTGCCAAGTCTCCCGCAGCTGTGTTTCGAACGCGGAATGTGGGATTGCCAAATGCGCTCGTAATCTCCGCCACAGATCCGGATAATTAGTACCTAATGTAAAACCGGACACATGGATAGATAGATAATCAAACACACAGACAGACATACAGATAGATAGATACACAAGTAGAAAGATAGACAGTAATAACGGCAGTAACAGAAACAATAACAGTGTTAATTAATTCTAAAGTATCAGTGTTAACAATAACTCTACAGTAACAGTAGTAACAATAACTCTACAGTAACAGTGTTAACAATAACTCTACAGTAACAGTGTTAACAATAACTCTACAGTAATAGTGTTAACAATAACTCTACAGTAACAGTAGTAACAATAACTCTACAGTAACAGTGGTAACAATAACTCTACAGTAACAGTGGTAACAGTAACTCTACAGTAACAGTGGTAACAATAACTCTACAGTAACAGTGGTAACAGTAACTCTACAGTAATAGTGTTAACAATAGCTCTACAGTAACAGTGGTAACAATAACTCTACAGTAACAGTGGTAACAATAACTCTACAGTAACAGTAGTAACAATAGCTCTACAGTAACAGTGGTAACAATAACTCTACAGTAACAGTGGTAACAATAACTCTACAGTAACAGTGGTAACAATAACTCTACAGTAACAGTGGTAACAATAACTCTACAGTAACAGTGATAACAATAACTCTACAGTAACAGTGGTAACAATAACTCTACAGTAACAGTGGTAACAATAGCTCTACAGTAACAGTGGTCACAATAGCTCTACAGTAACAGTGGTAACAATACCTCTACAGTAACAGTGATAACAATACCTCTACAGTAACAGTGGTAACAGTAACCCTGCAGTAACAGACGTAACAATCACTCTAAGCAACAGTGGTAACAATAGCCCCACAGTAACAGTGGTAACAGTAACTCTACAGTAACAATGGTAATAATAACTCTACAGTAATAGTGGTAACAGTAACTATACAATAACAGTGATAATAATAATATAATAGTAACAGCAGCAGCATTGGTTATAAAATACCCGCAACAGTAAGAGCAGCAGTAACAGTAGGCACAGTAACTTAGCTTTAACAATAGCGATAATTGTGGTAACAATAGTTCAACAGTAATAACGCCAGTAAAAGTGATAACAATATGAACAGCAGTAACCGTGGTAACAATAACAACACCAGTAACACAAAAAACAGTAGTAACTTTAATACCAGCAGCAACAGTGTTAACAGAAACAACAGCAGCAACAGTGTTAACAGAAACAACAGCAGCAACAATAGTAACAGTAACAACAGCAACAACAGCAGTAACAACAGCAGCAATAGTGATAACAGCCACAATTGCTGTAGCAATGCAACAGTAAGAGCAATAGTTACAACAGCAGTAATACACCTAAGAGCAACAGTAACAACACCAGTAACAGTGATAACAATAACAACAGCAGCAGCAGTAACAACAGCAGCAATAGTGATAACAGCCACAATTGCTGTAGCAATGCAACAGTAAGAGCAATAGTTACAACAGCAGTAATACACCTAAGAGCAACAGTAACAACACCAGTAACAGTGATAACAATAACAACAGCAGCAGCAGTAACAACAGCAGCAATAGTGATAACAGCCACAATTGCTATAGCAATGTAACAGTAAGAGCAATAGTTACAACAGCAGTAATACACCAGTAAGAGCAACAGTAACAACAGCAGCAATGCAACAGTGAGGGCAACAGCGGCTATGCTAGCAGTAAGTCAGTAAAACAAAGGATCCATTTACACACCATGGACGCAGTGGACGTGTACTGACAGGCCTATAACTTTACAGACTAATGGCCGCTCCGTGGGTGAAGTTGGCAGCATGACACCGGATAACTTTACTTCTGACTTCCCCCAGCATTGTCTTGAACACATATTATACTGGGCCGACCTGGGAGTCTACATAAAATTTAAAAATACTTCTAGATGGGGATTCGTATGTATGGCCGCCGAATCAGCAGGAGAGAGCGTTGACACTACGCCACCATGGATCCCACATGTTAGCAGTAGCAAATGCAACACGTGTTAGTTTACTAATTTGGGGTGGCGAGATAGGGGTATCCTCTATCAATGGAGAAGTAAGATGCTCCCTTCCCTCCGCTAGAATACAAGATGGGCGAGGTGGAGTACCCATTGAACATTGTCGACATTTTACTCTGCTTTCTCTGTACTACTGACCTGAACTGTATTAAGAGTCTAGGTTACAACGCTAGCAAACAAGTCGATGTACAATTTTGTGCTTGTTGAGAACATGCAACTTTCCCGTGACAACATCTGGGTGTGAGTCATGGACCATCTTGCCTGTGGCAACATCTGGGTGTGAGTCATTGACCCTTTTTCCTGTGGCAACATACTGATGTCAATCATGGACCATCTTTCCTGTGGAAAAAAGTTGGGTGTGAGTCATGGGCCATCTTTCCTGTGGCAAAATATGGGTGTGAGTCATGAACCATTTTTCCTGTGGCAAATGTTGGGTGTGAGTCATGGGCCAACTTTCCTGTGGCAACATTTGGGCATTAGTCATGGACCATCTTTCCAGTGGCAACGTTAAGGCGTGGGTCATGGACCATCTTTCCTGTGGCAACATTTGGGCATTAGTCATGGACCATCTTTCCTGTGGCAACATTTGGGCATTAGTCATGGACCATCTTTCCTGTGGCAACATTTGGGCATTAGTCATGGACCATCTTTCCTGTGGCAACATTTGAGCATTAGACATGGACCATCTTTCCTGTGGCAACATTTGAGCATTAGTCATGGACCATCTTTCCTGTGGCAACATTTGGGCATTAGTCATGGACCATCTTTCCTGTGGCAACATTTGAGCATTAGTCATGGACCATCTTTCCTGTGGCAACATTTGGGCATTAGTCATGGACCATCTTTCCTGTGGCAACATTTGGGCATTAGTCATGGACCATCTTTCCTGTGGCAACATTTGGGCATTAGTCATGGACCATCTTTCCTGTGGCAACATTTGGGCATTAGTCATGGACCATCTTTCCTGTGGCAACATTTGAGCATTAGTCATGGGACCATCTTTCCTGTGGCAACATTTGGGCATTAGTCATGGACTATCTTTCCTGTGGCAACATTTGGGCATTAGTCATGGACCATCTTTCCTGTGGCAACATTTGAGCATTAGTCATGGACCATCTTTCCTGTGGCAACATTAAGGCGTGGGTCATGGACCATCTTTCCTGTGGCAACATTTGGGCATTGGTCATGGACCATCTTTCCTGTAGCAACATTAAGGCGTGGGTCATGGACCATCTTTCCTGTGGCAACATTTGGGCATTAGTCATGGACCATCTTTCCTGTGGCAACATTTGAGCATTAGTCATGGACCATCTTTCCTGTGGCAACATTAAGGCGTGGGACATGGACCATCTTTCCTGTGGCAACATTTGGGTATTAGTCATGGACCATCTTTCCTGTGGCAACATTTGAGCATTAGTCATGGACCATCTTTCCTGTGGCAACATTTGAGCATTAGTCATGGACCATCTTTCCTGTGGCAACATTTGAGCATTAGTCATGGACCATCTTTCCTGTGGCAACATTTGAGCATTAGGCATGGGCCATCTTTCCTGTGGCAACATTTGAGCATTAGTCATGGACCATCTTTCCTGTGGTAACATTTGAGCATTAGTCATGGACCATCTTTCCTGTGGCAACATTTGGGCATTAGTCATGACCATTCTTTCCTGTGGCAACATTTGAGCATTAGTCATGGACCATCTTTCCTGTGGCAACATTTGGGCAATTAGTCATGGACCATCTTCCTGTGGCAACATTTGGGGGCATTAGTCATGGACCATCTTTCCTGTGGCAACATTTGGGCATTAGTCATGGACCATCTTTCCTGTGGCAACATTTGGGCATTAGTCATGGACCATCTTTCCTGTGGCAACATTAAGGCGTGGGACATGGACCATCTTTCCTCTGGCAACATTTGGGCATTAGTCCATGGACTATCTTTCCTGTGGCAACATTTGGGCATTAGTCATGGACCAGTCTTTCCTGTGGGCAACATTTAAGCATTAGTCATGGACCATCTTTCCTGCGGCAACATATAGGCGTGGGTCATGGACCATCTTTCCTGTTGGCAACATTTGGGCATTGGTCATGGACCATCTTTCCTGTAGCAACATTAAGGCGTGGCATTAGGACCATCTTTCCTGTGGCAACATTGGGCATTAGTCATGGACCCTCTTTCCTGTGGCAACATTTGGGCATTAGTCATGGACCATCTTTCCTGTGGCAACATTAAGGCGTGGGACATGGACCAATCTTTCCTGTGGCACATTTGGGTATTAGTCATGGACCATCTTTCCTGTGGCAATACATTTGACATTGCATTAGTCCATGGACCATCTTTCCTGTGGCAACATTTGAGCATTAGTCATGGACCATCTTCCTGTGGCAACATTTGAGCATTAGTCATGGACCATCTTTCCTGTGGCAACATTTGGGCATTAGTCATGGACCATCTTTCCTGTGGCAACATTTGAGCATTAGTCATGGACCATCTTTCCTGTGGCAACATTAAGGCGTGGTTCATGGACCATCTTTCCTGTGGCAACATTTGGGCATTAGTCATGGACCATCTTTCCTGTGGCAACATTTGAGCATTAGTCATGGACCATCTTTCCTGTGGCAACATTTGAGCATTAGTCATGGACCATCTTTCCTGTGGCAACATTTGAGCATTAGTCATGGACCATCTTTCCTGTGGCAACATTTGAGCATTAGTCATGGACCATCTTTCCTGTGGCAACATTTGAGCATTAGTCATGGACCATCTTCCTGTGGCAACATTTGGGCATTAGTCATGGACCATCTTTCCTGTGGCAACATTTGAGCATTAGTCATGGACCATCTTTCCTGTGGGCAACATTTGGCATTAGTCATGGGACCATCTTTCCTGTGGCAACATTTGGGCATTAGTCATGGACCATCTTTCCTGTGGCAACATTTGGGCATTAGTCATGGACCATCTTTCCTGTGGCAACATTTGGGCATTAGTCATGGACCATCTTTCCTGTGGCAACATTTGAGCATTAGTCATGGACCATCTTTCCTGTGGCAACATTTGGGCATTAGTCATGGACTATCTTTCCTGTGGCAACATTTGGGCATTAGTCATGGACCATCTTTCCTGTGGCAACATTTGAGCATTAGTCATGGACCATCTTTCCTGTAGCAACATTTGGGCATTGGTCATGGACCATCTTTCCTGTAGCAACATTAAGGCGTGGGTCATGGACCATCTTTCCTGTGGCAACATTTGGGCATTAGTCATGGACCATCTTTCCTGTGGCAACATTTGGGCATTAGTTATGGACCATCTTTCCTGTGGCAACATTAAGGCGTGGGACATGGACCATCTTTCCTGTGGCAACATTTGGGTATTAGTCATGGACCATCTTTCCTGTGGCAACATTTGGGCATTAGTCATGGACCATCTTTCCTGTGGCAAGATATGGATGTGAGTCAAGGGCCATCGTTCTCGTGGCAACATACGAATTTGAATCATTGACCGTCGTTCCTGTGACAACATACGGATCTGAGTCATGGACCGTCGTTCCGGTGACAACATACGGATCTGAGTCATGGACCGTAGTTCCTTCCACAACATTAGGGTGTGAGTCATGGACCATTAGCTAAATCACTAAAGAAGAAAACTGAGAGTTTTAAAATCAAAAGCTACCCACAAATTATTAGAATATCATGGACAAAGAAGAAGAAAGATATTGAAATTCTGAAGATTTGAACATCCAAAACAATTAGCCTATAAATAGTATAATGTCTCGAAAACTGAAATAATGTGGCCATATACAAGTCACACTGGATTAGAGAGAACAGTGATGGGGGGGGGGGGGTGTGGTTCCTGTGGGGAGAGACAGGGGTTGACTAGTACGAAGATAGGACTCAGGACATTGCAGACACCTTGGGCACGAGAGTGTATGAGGCGAGAGGACTGGTAAGAGATCGAGATGCTTATCAACGCGCCGTGATGAGAGCAACACTAAGCTAAGAACCTGCTACCTGATGATGAAAGAGACATACAAGAACAAGAAAACATCTTGGCCGAACCGACATAAATACATTTTAGCGTAATCCTCACTGGTATTCGTGGCCAGTTAGAGAACAGGCCAGATCAGGGAATCTGCTAAATGATCCCAGAAATATACAAGAACGAGCACAATGAGGACTGTACCAACATCAAAACGTGTCAGCGTAATTACCAATGCTTTCGTGGCCATTGAAAAAAAAAAAAAGACCCAGATCAGAGGATCTGCTAAATGATGAAAAAAATCTACAAGCACGAGAAAAATAGGGACCCCCAGCGTAAAGTCCACGTAAGCTGTTTATGTGTTTGTGCTTGTTGCTGGACCGACATAATTGTCAAAACTGTCATTTACTGTCAATATAGTATCTTGCGGTGTATGGCAGGGGAGCCTTTGAGCCTGAGGAATTAAGGCCGCCTGGCTAGTGCAGTCGCCGCGAACTGTGCAGGTTAGGGTTTTCTTTTTGCCCCCGAAAGAAAAAAAAATCCGCACCTTACCGAGGATTCGAACCCGGGTCTCCTGAAGGAGAATTCGGCATTCTAGCCGCTCGGTCAGCGGCTCCTCTGGACCGACATAAACAGGTGGAATTCTCTTTCATATTTGTGAACAGCTAAAACAACAGCTAGAACAAAGGCTTACTACCTGATAGAAAGAAGTATACAAGGAGAGAAATCTGGACTCAACCAAAATAGAAACGTGTCGGCCTAATTCTCACTAATATTCGTGGCCAGTTTAAAAAACAAACGAGAGCAAAGAACCTGCAACGTAATGAAAGAAATAAGAGGGTACGTCAGCAAGGTATGGTCCACAAATATTATCCCATCTGATAATAATAATAGAAGCATTAACTTTGCACCAATTTAAGTTTATAATCTCTTGAATGTATATACCAAATTGCACTTCTGTAAACCAATTCTAAAAAAATAACCCAATTCTAAACGAGACACAAAACTGTTGAAATGGCAGATATTAAAGAAGTACGTCACATGCAGAGGATTGTAATAGAATGTTTGATCTCAGAGAAAGGAATTGTTGTTAACATTTGCAAACATTTGTGTATGCTGTTTTTGTAGTTGATAGAAGCACGGTTAGTCGCTGGGTGCAGAGATTTTTTTGTTTCTGCAAGAAGAGACGTAGAGCTGGCTGATAAGCCGCGCTCTGGACGTCTTGCCACAGTCACGGCCGGATCATATTGGAACATGCTGACATCATGATTCGAAGAGATAGGCGAATCACAAGTCAACAAGTGTCCATGCAGCTTTCAATACGCAAAGGTAGTGTGATTGCAATTTTTTAAAAACCTAGGATATTCTAAGGTTTGTGCAAGATGGGTTCCTCGAGCTCTCACAGAGGTCCATAAGGCCCAGTGGAAAACAATTTGTTCGGAAACATTGTGACAGGAGACAAATCTTGGGTTCATCATTTTGAGCCGAAGACAAAAAGACAGTCAATGGAGTGGCATCATTCTCAATCATCAGCGAGGAAGAAAATTCAAAACACCTCAATCAGCCTGTAAAGTCATGCTCACTTATTTTTGGGGGCATTGATGAGGTTATTCTCGTGGATGTGATGGCAAAAAGTGGAACCATCAATTCGGAAATTTACATCAAAACACTCAACCAAAATAAAACTCAATCGTCATTATTGCAGGTTGGGCCTCACAAAAATCGAGAGAAACAGCTTCTCCTTCACGACAACGCGCGTCCTCTAACAATTTTGCAAACAAGCGAGGCAATCGACAAAATATGGTGGTATTTACTGCCCCATCCACCTTACAGTCCAGACCTGGCACCATCGGATGTCCATCTTTTCGGTCCCCTTAAGAATGCTGTCCGTGGGATAAAGTTTGAAGACAACGAGGGAGTGATTAATGCAGTGAAGAAATGGCTATGAGAACAGGACAAAGTGTGGTACAGATCTGGGATACATGCTCTTGTTTCAAGATGGTGTAAAGCCGTTAAATTTAATCTGGATTATGTTGAGAGTAGAAGTGTTTGCTGCACATGCGCATGAACATTGTGACTAAATTTTATATGTATGTTATTAATGGTTAAAGAGATAATAATTGTGGTGCAGAATGTTTGACCTACCCTCATATACATGAACAAGAAAAATGGTGATGGCAGCCTAAAGACCATGTAAGCTGTGTAGGTGTGGTTGTGCTTGCTGCCTCTCTCCACGAGATAACATACGTCCTTGTTGTGTCATCTACAGAAATATACCCACCACAAAGACCTAGTGTAAATGAGGCTATACAAGGACTTCCTCATGGTCGTGTCAGGATAATGCAACATACATCCTGGTTTCTATCATGGTAAGTGTTGAACACTAATAGAAGGTAACACTGATCTTTAAGTTTCTAAACGAACACATTCTCCTATGATTAATATGCTGATACATTTAGAGTAGATATGTTGCAATCGTTATCATCATGAGCCCCGGGAAATGGTTTAGACGTTCCTGAGTATTCACATATCCGGGTCTATGGTGGTCCAGGTCATTTCTGTTGGTGGTAACCCCCTTTCCCACTGTCTCTGTCTATGCAGTGTCATTTGTCTCAATTTGCCTTTGCTTCTTTTCCCACTGATCTCTCCAGGCTTGACAAAGTTTTCCAATGCCCTTATTCTCATTATATATTGCAATGGAGATCACTGCTTGCTTGTGTTCGTTGGCTTGAGCTCCAACGCGAAGTCCTGTATGTCGGATGAAGGCATCCTGTTGTCCAACATCAGTGTGATGTCATACAGGACCTGAGGTTTGCGTGAGTATCCGTTGTCCCATGTCTGGCTTATTGGTGTGCAGACTGGTGGTTCCTCGCCGTACAGGCAGACACTCTCCGACTTCGGAGGAATCGGCGATCCTACTGACCTTAGCCAGGACCCCGAAGGGACCTGTTGCCCAGGACGCTCGACGAGGACGCGTCAATAGGTCTTGGCCAGTATATAACCCGGCCCTGGTGCCTTGGAAACACCTCTACGTCCCCATGGAGATCACTAATCATATTTCTCTTTTCTTCGTTCTTTCTTGTTTGTGTTTGATTGTGTTTGATTGTGTGTGTGTGTGTGTGTGTGTGTGTGCGTGCGTGCGTGCGTATGTGTGTGTGTGTGTGTGTGTGTGTGTGTGTGTGTGTGTGTGTTTATTCCTGCACATCTGTCAAATGCTTAGATTTAGCACCACGACTCTTTAGCTCAGGTTAATATGAAAGATTTGGCCTGTGTTCCTAGCTGGCCACGAATACCAGTGACAATTACTCTGAGACACATTTAAGTCGGTCATCGCTCATTTCATGCCCAGAAAATACTCACGTTAGTTACTTCACTGTCGTCGGTTCTGTTGTCTATGCTTTTCTAAATGACCATACATTAACACGAAGGCACACACGGACATTACAATGAATCTTATAAACACATTGACAAAATATGAAATGAGCTCTCACCTCTTCTTACATGATCATCATTATCAAGTGCCACGCCAGCAGACGTGGGCGTTCATGTCTCTCCACATATCTCTTTCTTTGGTTTTCTGTATCAACTCTACTGCTGAAATTCCTATATGCAACCGTCTCAATCCATCCAGCATCATTTCTCTTGGTCGGCCTCTGCATCTCTTCCCCTCGATCTGTCCAGTCGTCACGATGTTCTCCAATGCCTCTCTTCTCATCACATGACCAAAGAAAGCTGTGTGTCTCTTTCATATTTTTGTATGTAATATTCTAATTTCATTAGCCTCTTTCAGGCAATTGTCGTTGGTTTTTTTTTGGCAGTCCAAAGAATTCGCAATATTCATCTCTATCGCTTCCAATTTCTTCCTAATGTGTTCATTTATATTCCAAGATTCACTGCCATACAGCAAAACATGTTCTTTATAGCAATTTAGCACTCTCTTTCTTACATTGAATGATAGTGACATATTGCATAAGACACTCTTCATTATCTGAAATGCAGCTGTTGCTTGCTCTATTCTGCTCTTAATCTCTGTCTGATGTTATAAATGCCCTAGGTATTCCCTTCTATTTCTATTTCACAGTTTGGTGTCACCTTTTTCTGTGATTTCACTATTGTTATTGTTTTGTTGATATTCACTGAGAGTCTTTCTTTGCACTCTCCATTACTACAACGACCAACAATTGTTGTAGATCTTTTGCATTATACGCCATCAATAGTGTCATCTGCATAGCGTACACTGTTTATATTAAAACCTCATATTAGTATTCCAGGCTTCTCCTTGATCTCTCCTAATATTACTTCGCTATAGAGGGAGTGAGATCCAGTAACAAGACACATCACTTTCATACTCCTAGCTTTATTTGTTCTTAATTGCCCTCTTTATTTCCAATTTTAATTGCCGCTACTTGGTTCCAGTAAATATGTTTTATTATTCTGAGATCTTTCCCATCAATGTTCGTATCTTCCAAAATTTTAATTAGTTCATCGCGTTTTACTTTATCAAATGTCTTGGTGGCCACGAATACCAGTGACAATTACTCTGACAGACATTTAAGTCGGTCATCGATCACTCACGTCTCCTTATATAATAGGTAAGTATTTTAGTCTAGCAGTTGTTGTAATTATATGATCGACAAGTATTTCAGTCTGATAATTGTTATTGTAATTATATGATCGACAAGTATTTCAGTCTAGTAATTGTTATTGTAATTATATAAAGGCAAGTATTTTAGTCTGATAATTGTTATTGTAATTATATGATAGGCAAGTATTTTAGTCTGATAATTGTTATTGTAATTATATGATAGGCAAGTATTTTAGTCTGATAATTGTTATTGTAATTATATGATAGGCAAGTATTTTAATCCAGTAATTGTTATTGTAATTATATGACAGGCAAGTATTTCAGTCTAGTAATTGTTAACGTAATTCTATGATAGGCAAGTATTTTAATCTAGTAATTGTTATCGTAATTTGGGTTCCTCTTCTTCCTTCTTTTGCCCGTTGGTGTAATTTAGAACATCGTCTGTACGTTTGGTAATCACAAGTTCTTATTAATTATCCTGTTGATTATGTGCTGGAGCTGAGGCAAAGGTGTTACAAACGGAATTCGGATTTGGAAGCAGACCGCCTTACGTTGATTTTCATACAATGGTAAGAATATGGGTCTTTCAGAAAACAATGGCAAGCTAATAAACTTAAACTTGCCAAGAAATCACACACAGCCAAAATGTTGGTGTGGACTGCGACGTCCTGCAAAAGATATACAACTAGTTTGTTGTTAATTATTTGAAGTTTTAGAAATATGAGATATTGTTGATTGTTTAGCACACCAATTGCACGAGCTTCGGGCTCTGTTTTGATTTGATGCATACAGATTTGTGTACGTCTGCAGCCTTACTGTAAATAGCTGGTTTTCATATGTCGGCAAGTTGTCTGAAGATGTGGCTGGCTGATTTTAAATTGTCCTTTTATAATTTAGTTTTACTAAGATTTAATTAAGCTGGCACGTTAGTTTAGTCGCTTGGATGGGACGATGGTAATGTCAGTTAGTTAGTCAGATCACCCTCATTGCACATTGAACCATTCAGTCCACAAGTGCTCGGATCATCTTCCTCAGTAAATCTCGCAGCAAGTAGCGGCTCACGACACCAGTTCTGTGTTGGTTTATTAATCATCTTTTGCTTCCTGCATAGTGTTCTTGTTTGGTCACACCTCTTTTAACATGCTGTTCTCGCAGTCTGACCATGGTTGTAGATTCACATCATCACTTGGTTCTCGTAAACAACCTACTTCTCGTAGAGCATTCAGTATATCAGCATGGTCCATGGCTCGTCCGCCCTCCACAGTAGCCTTTAAATATAAGCCTGTCAGCCTGCTCATTTCCCTGTACACCCGCATGCCCTGGCACATTAAATGAAACTAATGTTTGCCAAACCGACCTCTCTGGCGAAGGGGTTAACGACTTTCTCCGTTATCCCGTATATGCACACGGGGAACATAGATGCGCGAGGTTCAGTAGCGTCGTGTTGGTTACTTACAGGGGCACGTGAGTCGGTCGCTCAGAAAACAATGGCAAACTACTGAGCGTAATCTTGCCAAGAACATCAACAGCAGCTGAAAATGCTTTTGTTGACTACAACGTCATGTAAGGGACATGCAGTTTGAAAATAAAAATCTTTGCCAGGCGTGACCGCTCCAGAGATACCAACCACTGTCATCGGACCCTCTCTATCTTCCTGAGCATGCTCATTGAGTCATTAAGGAAACATGCTCGAGCGATGGTAATGTTATGAGCGCGTTCGCGTGGATTTTCGACGCCTAATGGGGTCTGCAAGGTGTGGAATCCGCCTGGCCCTGCAGCCATCAGAGTTGGGATCGGCTAGCCTCTCCCAGGAGGGGTGAAAAGTGAAAATTAGTAACCTGCCGATGACTCGCAGACTAAACAAGTCAACCCCCACCTCCACGTGGTGCAGACCGGGAAACCATGACCGCTAGGTCATGGGCTAACGGGGCTATGGCTCGCCATAGAGGATGGACTCCTTGGGGTCAGATTTGTGTCCTTAACCTGCGACTGGCCTAGCAAGCCGGCAGGGGATCTTCATACTGCTCGTAGAAAATCTAAGACGTATAAATGGATGTACAGACCAGATGGAAACAGAGGAAGAGGCCGACCACGTAAACGTTGGACGGAGGGAATAGCAGAGTCCATGGGAATATCGATACATGAAGCCCATAATCGGGCAATCTCGCAATGTATATACTTCACCTCGACACCGCAAGGTACAAGAGGAACATGATGAGATGCGATAAGAATGGGATTGTTTTGAGGCGTGGTGGTCAGTATGAAACTTGACTCAGGCACACAAACACCTCTTCACCTCCGCACCTCTATGTAGGTCACCGCGTGCGCTAGAAATGACTCTTATTAACAATCATCTCATCTCATCTCATCTCATCATTTCATCTCAGCATCTCATCTCATCTTATCTGATCTCATCTCGTCGCATCTCATTATCTCATCTGATCATGTCATCTTATCATCTCATCCTATCTAATAATCTCAACTCATCATCTAATCTCATCATCTCATTTCATCTCATCTAATTTCATCTTGTTCCTCGTGTACCTTACGATGTCAAGGTGAAGCATAAACAAAGGGAGAGTGCCCGTGTATGGGCTTCATGTATCGAGATTCCCATGGACTCTCTTATTCCCTCTGTCCATCATTTACATGATCGGTCACTTCTTCTAGTTACTTGTGGTCTGTATATCATTGCTTGTTGTTGTATACTGTCAGCTGGTCGCCTACTTATGTAGCCGAACCATTGCACATGCTGTTTTCTAATGAAATCTAGCGTTGCTATAAAATATATGAAAGGAATCATCATTGGAGGAAGAAACATCAATAACATTAGATATGCAGATGATATAGTGTAGGTTGCAGACAATAAGCAGGATCTGCAACGTCCAGTAGATGCGGTTGTTACAAATAATGAACAACTAGGGTTATAATTAAATTGTAAAAAGGCACAGATTATAGTCGTCACCAGGAAGAAGGAAATCAATCAATCAATCATGTGCCATGCCGGAAAGCGTGGGCGGTCATGACTCACCATTTCACTCGATCACCAGAGTCGTGGATCAGCTCAGTGTTCCTGTCTCGTCCATGCCATGTGGTCAAGCCATCCAGATATTTTCCTCTCGGTCTTCCTCTTGGTCTGTTCCCTTCGATCTTGCCAGTTGTCACTAACTTCTCCAGCCCATTTCTTCTCATAACATGTTGTCGTGTCTTCCTTTAAAGTGTCGTCCCTGGAGTGAGGAGAATCAACACCCACATTATATTTTTTCCCCCTTTTCAATATCCTGGAGAATCCACCAGCTTCCGTCCAACACACTCCATCAACCCGTGGACACCCTTTCCTCTCTCTCTCTCTCTCTCTCTCTCTCTCTCTCTCTCTCTCTCTCTCTCTCTCTCTCTCTCTCTCTCTCTCTCTCTCTCTCTCTCTCTCTCTCTCTCTCACTGTCGCAATATGCCCCCTCTCATACTTCCCTAACGCAACATACTCAACAACTCTTGCTTCTAAAATTTAATAAAGATAAATTTATTAACAGAAAATTGTAACGTATATGAGACGTGTATGTGAAGAAAATGTGTGTCGTGTATTCTGATGTAAATGTATAGGTCAGACCACAGAGTTCATGATCAGAGTCCCCTCATCATGGCAAGGATTACACGACATCACAAGAATCAGCACAATGGACCTCACCGAAGTCGTGTCCTTCTCTCCAGACATGTCCTCCTCCAGGAGCTCTGATGACCATGAGATCTGAATCCCATTCACATATATACTACGTGAAAAATACTGTTATTGTTCCTAACACAACTGTTTCTAATAGTTTATAGATACTCAGACTTCATAATTCATGTGCAGTGAAAAAAACATGGAACACTGTCCTATGACCATGACGTTTTGTCTTCTTGCGAAATGTTCTATAGTTCTCACTATTAAACAGTTATTGTCTATACTCCAATAGAGTCCTTTATTTTTGTTCTAGTCATAAGTGAACTGAATATCCATCACTACTGGTGTGTTAAAACTGGTATGACCTAAAACTCATTCGGTATTTATCCTGTAGGATACATATACCATTCCTCTCCACTGAATAGACCCATTTAGAAGGTTGCTGGCCAATCTTTCTGCATCATAATTTATCCGGGATCGGATTTTTCAATGATTCTGTGTTCTTTCTTCCAACCAGAGGGAACCTGTAAAATAAATCATACAACTGGTGATAGCCTCCCTGTCACTGATCTCTATTAGATGATCGTGGCCATTAGCCCTTGCTCAGCAAAATACAATGAACCTAACTCTGTCAGGGACAGATGACTCAACACATTGGTTATCATCAGGCCAAGACAAGACAAAAAAATCAACAAACAGAATGCGGAACCCCGCCCACCAGGGACACCCACTGGAGTATCCCAATTATCCCTCATTACTCAATTCTCAACTAGTAGAGCTTATTAACACCTCACTACTCTATTTTCAACTAACAGAGCCAAGTATCACTTCCCTACTCTAGCTAGTTTCAACCATGCTACTGCCTAAACTAATTAGAACTAATTATACAATATAACTACCTTAGGCAACACCGCAGTTAGATCAAATCACATCTACTCTTGCCATGACAGGCACGTGTAAAATTAAATTAACTCAATTCTCACACGGTAGACATATTTCCAATCAGAACCGCAGTGCCGAAGCACGTCCGCCTCAATCAACGGTTTGAGTTCAACTAGCTTCTCCAATCATGGTTTTTGGCGAACGCCTAAAATTGGTCACGTGACGTTGTTGATGTCCTGCAGGTGTTATTTTGGGCAGATCATCCCTTGTCAGGGATCTATCTTCCCTGGCACCATCAATGTCAAAGTTGTCATCACTTGTTTGACTCCCAAAACATGCTAGCGAGTTCTTGTATGCTCCCAACAACGGGCTTCCACAACAAACCGCCAATCTTCTGTCGAGTGGTGACAATCACAGCCGCCATTTCGCCTGATGTCCGGAAACTTTAAATGACAGACGGACTGTTTTCATGTCCCGAGCCGGCAAATGCTACTTGGATCGGACTGTTGATAATCTGTCAAAGCGATGTATGAATTCATCTCACTCACTTCCAAATGTTCCCATTTTGTCGACCCCATGTAAACACGTGCAGCTACTTCTTTTGACCGTCCTGGGGATTTTGACATCCAATTTGTTTTTACTGTTAGTTAAAATAGTTTTGGCTTTGCAGATAGGCCGATTAATCAAAAAGTCTCTATAGTAATCAACTGGTTATACGCGGTGTTTTATGTTTGTGACATAGGCCCCCTCTTAAGAGAGTAGTCCATCTCACTCTTCTCCACCGTAAGTTTAATCCAGATGATTCATTCCTCTTCTTCAGGAGCTGGGTGTCTTGACAAGAAGTTCGCTCCAACATTGTCCTTCCTAGGAATGTACTCCACTGTGAAATTATAGGGTTGAAGTAACAACGACAACCGCATCAACCGGGCGTTGAGCTTCTGAGAAGTAGCCAAGAACATCAGGGGCTGATGATCCGACTGGACCCGAAACTTAACTCCATACAAATAGGGCTGGAATTTTTGCACTGCCCATACGAGAGACAAGCACTCCCTCTCGACGGTTGAATAATTCCTCTCAGCCTGGAGAAGTTTCTTACTTGCGTATGCCACAGGTTTCAAAACCGAAGCATCGTCTTTTCCTTCCTGTAACAAGGCTGCCCCAAGCCCAATCGCACTCGCATCCGTTCTCAACACAAAGGGTTTGGAAAGGTCAGGGAGCTGTAATACAGGTTTGCTGACCAAGGCCTCCTTTAACTGACTATAGGCATTCTCACATTCTGGTGTCCAAATGATTTGGTCCGGGAATCCCTTTTTCAAGGTTTCCGTCAATGGAGCTCTCAGTTCAGTGAAATGTGGGATAAATTTGTGGTAGAACCCACACAACGAGAGAAAAGATCGCACATCCTTCTTCGTTTTTGGCCTTGGGGCATTTCTGATTTTCTTCAGGTTCTTCTCTTCTGGGACAATGTGTCCTGGAGTGATGGTGTGGCCTAGAAATTCCAGAGTCTGGTAACCAATCATGCACTTGGTTGGACGAGCGGTAAGCCCTGCTTCCTTGAGCCTATTAAACACTCTCTCCAAGGATTGCAAGTGGTCATCCAAGCTGTCACTGGAAATCAGAATATCATCCATGAAAGAGATGATGGACGGATCCCGTAAAGGATCAAGTAAAGTCCTCATCATGCGTGTAAACACACTAGGTGCATTGCTGAGTCCAAAGGGCATGACCTTGAATTCGTAGTGTCCACTGGGTGTACTGAAAGCCAACAGTGGTCGAATCTCCGGTTTGACTGGTATCTGATAGAACCCCCGACTCAGATCCACCTTTGAAAAGTACCGAGCCTTATGGAGCCTAGCAAATAACTGCGTTGGATTCGGCAAAGGTTCCACCTGAAATTGTGTATGACTGTTCAGAAGTCGGTAGTCTATACACAACCGGTGTTCTCCACTTGGTTTCCGTAACAAAACTACCCCCGCGTTGTATGGGGATGTGGATGGCGCAATCACGTCATCCTAAAACAGTTTCTGTATTTCCTCCTCCAGGGCCTTTTCTTTAGATAATGGCACTGGGTAAACCTTTTGACGAACAGGTTCCTGTGTGGTCAAAATCATCTCGAACTCCACCAACCTCGTTCGTCCTTGGTTTATCAGTCAGTATCTCCTTATGAGACTTGAGAACCTGAGTTATCTTTTCCCTCTCCTGGGAGGTCAGATCAGGGTTCACTTGCACATCCCTATAGGTTTCCTGGTGTACCAAGGGATATTCCCTGCCCTAGTTGGTTCCCACTTCCGTCTCCACTGCAACTGCCATTGCCATGAGGTGCGCTGCCTTGTCTCCCGGTCTCTCCTCGTATTTCCGCAAGAGATTGATATGGAAAATCTTCGACTTTCCCCGGATCCGGATCTGATAGTTGGTTCTGGATATCACCCTTTCCACGGGAAATGGTCCTTGCCAACCTATCTCCAGTTTGTTGTTTCCCGTTGGGAGTAGCAACAAGACTTTGTCTCCCACCTCTAGAGATCTGTCTTTAGACCTACGGTTGTAGTAAGCCGCATGTCTTTTCCTGGCCTTTTTCAAGTTTTGATTTGCCAGAGTCCATCCCTTGTGGAGTTTTTCTTTCAGTTCCTCCACGTATTTATAGGATGAGATCACTTCTTCTGACGTCCCCTCTTCAGTCCAACTCCTCAACATGGCTTCCAACGGTCCTTTGATTGGACGAACAAACAGCAACGTGGCGGGTGGTAGTCCTGTTGAGCCATGAGGAACCTCCGGATAGGCAAAGAGTGCTGCTGGGATATATTCATCCCACCTATCAGGTTTTTCCTGTGCCAGTTTCATGAGCATTGTCATCAACGTGCCGTTGAAACGCTCTACTTGTCCATTGGCTTGAGGGTGGTAAGGGCTGGTATGGCTATGGTTAGAGTGGAACACCCTAAATACCTCCTCCATGAGTTTTCCACAAAACTGGGACCCATTGTCCGTCAGAATTTGATCCGGAAAGCCTAATCTGGTAAAGGCCTCCATCAGTGCGTCCGCCACTCTTTTCAAGTCCATCGTGGTCAACGGTATGGCCTCACCCCACATTGTACAGCAATCCACCATTGTGAGTATATACATGTTCCTCTTCCTAGTCCTGGGAAGTGGACCCACGATATCGATGGCTACCCTCTCGAAAGGAGAGTTCATGATGGGCATCTCACCCAAGACCACCGGTGCTGTCCAGTGTTTCTGTGCCACCCTCTGGCACTCAGGGCATGACTTCACATACCGACGCACATCATCTGCCATTCCCGGCCAATAGTAATGGCAGGAAATTCGCTGCATGGTGGCGGCAATTCCCATATGTCCACTAAAGGAGATGGTATGCCCCATATGAAGAATCTGGGACTGGTGAGCTTTAGGAACGACCAATTGACCGTATAGGTTGTCTCCCCTTCCTGCTCTCCTGTAGAGTATCCTATTCTTCATGTAGTACTGCCCCCGTCCTGGTGGATCAGCACTTTTCTGCAGCTTTTTGTAGCAAGGACATAAAGTATCATCCTCACTCTGGGCAGTTCGTAGCTCCCCCGGCAATGGGTTAGTCACAATTGCTTATGCCTCTTCCGTTCTCGTCTGAGAGCGAGTCTGTATTGCTCCCATATGGATTGGCTCCCTGGGCATTCCCAGAAAGACATACCGGCAACCTAGGATTACTGGAAAAATGGGATCGGTCAATACAGCGGCCTTAATGGTGCCGGTGACGTACCTTGACCGAATCTCCACATTAACAATGGGCAACTTCATGGCTACAGCACTCTTGTGTGCAGGCTGTATCTCCCATGTCTCACCTGTGAATTGTTCTGGATGTACCAGATCCGCAGAAATCACGGCCTCCCCGTCCAGTCCTGTGTCGTACAAACACTCCACTTGACGACCGTTAACCTCTACCAATTCCACTACAGGTGGTTTTTCCTAGTCTGGAGTCTCTTCCTCTGCCTCGACCTGTTCAGTGGGCTCCACCTTAGGTTTCCCGGGGCACACGATGAATTTAGAGTCTCCTGACTTTCCCTTGCAGTCAATAGCATTGTGCGTGTTTGACTTGCATTGGTTGCACCATTCCCCTGTCCTAGATTTTCTATTGCCGGACTTGAGTGAGCTCTCCTGGTGGCGAGCTTCCTTGTCGACCTTGGCATTTTCCGTGACAACCTCCTTGGAAGTCACTTGACATGCTGCGAAGTGAGGGTTCTTAGCCTTCGATTTGGAGTCCCTCGTGTTGTGAGAGGGTGACTTACAAATTGAACACCACTTCTCCGACCACGGTCGTTTTGGTGTAGAGCTTGAAGTGCTATTGCTTCCCTCCTTCTTCTTCTCTGAACTATCCTCTGATTTTTGCACATAAGGTTCCCACTTTTTGGTTCCTGAGTTTTTGGCTTTCTTCTTGTCATGTTCCTCCTGACTTTTGGTGTTAGTGGAAAGGTTTTCCCCTGCCTCCCCATGTACCTCGACGAACCGTTCTGCTAATTTTGTCACGAGGTCAATACGTTCTGCTCCTTGTTCTCCCAGGAACGTCCTGAGAGGTTTAGACATTTGCTTCTTCAACTGGTCGACTACCATGAGCTCTTCCAGACTCTCATAGTCATGTGCGAACCCAGCCAAATCCATCCACTTATGGAGATAGGATGTTAGACGCAAACTGTAGGCGGCAAACAACTCCCCCGGTTCTCGTTTCGCTGCTCGAAATTTTTTTCGGTAGGTATGTGACGTTACCTCGAATCGTTTCAGCAGAGCCGTCTTTAATTCGTCGTAATTGTTTTCATGTCCTGGTGGCAGGCGAGAATAAACCTCGTAGCCGGTCCCGCGTAATCCCTGGGATAGCTTGAGATTCCATTTGTTACGCTCCAGACCCATAGCCACGGACATGGCCTCGTAGCGTTGAAGGTACTGGTCAATCTTCTCTTTGTCCTCCTCGTAGACCGCTAGAGGAAACTTCATAGCATGGTAACTATGTCCACCTGCTGGGGTTGGGCCTGGGACGGAGGAACCTTCAACCGCCTCCTCAGTTTCTCCATTAGATTGACTCTTCAACTCGAGTTCCCTCATCCGGTACTCGTGCTCCCTTTTCTGAGCTTCTTGTTCAGCTTCCAGTTTCTTCGCTGCTTGCTCAGCTTCTAATTTCTTAGCTGCTTGCTCAGCTTCAAATATCTTAGCTGCTTGCTCAGCTTCAAATTTCTTAGCTGCTTGCTCAGCTTCAAATTTCCTCGCAGCTTGTTCTGCTTCCAATTTCCTAGCTTCTTGTTCCAACTCCATCCTTCTCAATTCCAACTCGGCCTTTCGATCTTACTGTAATAGTACAGCGAAGTGACGGTGAACCGGCAATAACTCCAAGACAGTTCTGGTTTCATATTAATTTATTCATAATCAACAAACCTTCAATCAAGCCAGAAGTCACTCAGCTAAATCATACCTCCATATCGAAGGATGGGTCGTTCACAACTGACCTTGTTTCCAAGATCCTCGTCATCTCACGACCCATCCTAACTACCCCATATTATGGTGCTTGACCGTGCCCTATTTCCCTATTGACTATGCACACCTCTTTGCCCCTTCTTCCTATTCCTAACTCTGTTACATTTCCTCCCTTTCTTGAACCAAGACTTTTCCCTGAAAAGTCTTGATCCCACAACTCATTTACCCCACATCTATGACCCAAGACACTTAACCCAAAAGTTCCACACAATCAAAGTTACTTCTTCTTCGTTTTATAAAGTCATAAGCAATCCGCTTACCACCTGAACTTACTCAACTCCCAACTACAGAAATCATATACCCCTTACTCATTACACTTCTCTCTATCCCCACTATTTATCGTAGTGCCAGCCGCCACGACCTACAACCCATACTTCTTCTTCGCAATAAAATCCACATATATAATATCACACAAGTGTAACAGTGTAGGTATAATTGGGGTCTATTGGAAAACTCCGATACAGCACGATTGAGCATTGAGACTGAAAGGCGTGAGAGATGCTCAATCGTGACGTATTATGTTGTTATAGGGAGAAAACATCCGATAGCCCAGCTGAGAAGACGCGGCCTGTCGTCTTGAGAATAAAATATAAAACTTTGTACCAACTCGACTCTAGTTACTTCCTTTGTCACTGTTATAGGGAGTAATTAATGGTGCCCTCGACCGAGGATCTGAGGTTGATCTAGGCCGGCCAACAACAAACAACAAAAAACTATCCACTGACGGCATGCTGTAAGAAATATTATGAAGATAATAAATCATGGCCTATCACGCGAAGTACTCAAGAATCAGGAGCCGTGGCCGAATTGATAATGGCCGTTAACTGAACTTCAGCTTTCAAGGTTTTCCGGAGCCGAGATCTGAACTCTGGAGTTTCAAAAGAAAGGGGCTTCTATTTTAAAGCGCCAGCCACTGAAAGTGATCAATAACAAGGGGCTTCTCAGGACCGTTGCATGAAACTTATCGTTTTTTTTGAGAAGAGCCATCCTGTCCTAAAACTTTAAGAAAACCAGAATTTCAAGCTGAACCTGTCAGACAAAAGAAGAAAAATAAGTCAAGAACTCTTCTAGGCTCAAGTAATAATGGACAAAGCCTTGTAATTTCGTGATTGGGTTTTTTGAACACATAAATATCACTGGGCTTCGGTTAACTGTGATAAATTTTTGGGGCCACGTCATTACTACGACCCCTATCAAGTCGCCGATGATGTACTTCACTCAGAATCAAGGAAGGGACCCAACCAGGGGTTGAAATCTATCCAGGCATCCCATGAGACGTGACCCAACCAGGGGTTGAAATCTATCCAGGCATCCCATGAGACGTGACCCAACCAGGAAGAGTATCTGGCAGCTACAAAATTTACCTGAGGGAAGAGAACTCCGCCACCTGAGCTTCTGGACTCCGCCACTTAAACTCGAGACTAGGTTTCACTTGATGCGAACTCTGGTTAGTGGAACTAGATCCGTCAGCTAATAAAAGAAGGTAACTGTGTAACTCCGGTGATGTGCCATAAATTCTTGGTTAGAGCAGAGTCTAAAACATTATTATATTATTAGAAACAGGTATGAGGATTTATAGCGAACTTTTTGGTTTCAAACAGGACTTATTGAAGACAGGGTTTTTCCTCCCTCTACGCTGACAGAATATTGATGCTGATTACAACTTGTGCTCTTTAGGGATTAACCAAGGGAAATTTGTGCGATTCTGGAATTAAATAACTAAAGGAACAGTTTATGAACTGGGGAATTATGTGTTGTAAATTAGTAAATTTAGGTGATTCATAAATAAGGTAATTAATTAACCAGATTTTAGAAGCAAATAGTTTGACATTGTGTGTTTTTTTTTGTTCTTTGCTTGCTTTCTTGCAGTATTTTCAGCATGACGGAACCAGACAACCTTGCACAGGTGCTGACAGGGGTAGGAACAGCGGTAGGTAAATTGAATTTGGTAATCAACCAACAGGGAATGGCAACTGAAATTTTGAAGTTTAGTGGTCAGGCCAAAGACTTTAAGAAATGGGTTACTTCTATTGAAAAGTATGCATACCTAATTTCAGCAACGGAAGAAGAGAAAATGAGACTAGCTTATCAGACGGCAACAGAACCGGTCTCAGATCATATAAGGAGGAAGTTAGAGGCTAGAGTAGATGAGACATGGGAACAATTCAAAGAAGATCTCGCCAGGAAATACGCAGAGATAACGGATCCGCAACATGCATTTTCGGTATTGAGGCAGGCTAAACAAAATAATGGAGAAAACGGTACAGTTGTTTAGCGATAGGTTGATTAACCTGGCTGAAGAGGCATTCTTAGGACAGAATGTGCGAGGGGAGGAGGTGGAAAGGATGTTGGTAGGGATTTTTGTGGATGGCATCAAATCTGATGGTTTGAAACTTAAGCTGATGAGGGATAACCCTGAGAGGTTATCACAAGCGGTGGATATTGCGGTGCAAGAGGAAAATTTGAGACGAAGGTTTAGATTAAGAACAGGACGAGAAGTGGGAAGTAATAGAGACGACAGAATTGAGGAACCCATGGAGATAGGACAAACAAGATTCGGATGGAATAGGAGAGGCGGTATACAAACCTTACAAGGTAGAAATAGGAGCGATTATGTTGAAAGAAGAAATATGAGATACCCTACAAGTGAGGCAGTAAGAAACACAAATAACACAAACATTGTCTGTTGGGTTTGTGGTCAACGGGGACATGTTTCTCGTTTTGTAATAACAGGCGTATACAGTCAAATACACAGGGTAGACATGATAATAATAGGGTGAGTAGGAATGTTGTTGATCGACACAGGAACTTTACAGGTACAAGAACACAGGAAAACTGGCGCCCAACCTATTAGACAGGACCGATGATAGGAGGGTAAATAATAGGGTCCCAAGTGTTAGAGAGTATGTTAATAACAAGTATAATAGATCGAACAGAGAATATTTTCAAATGGATGAAGTCAAGAAATTTATAGAAGAAAAAACAGATTATAGCTCGTGTATATTAGAAATAGGAAAGTATAGAGTTCGTACGTTAATAGATTCGGGAGCTCAAGTTAGTGTAGTAAAAGAAAGTTTTTTATACAAAATAGTAAGAAATTGTAGAATATTTAAGTGTAGTAATAATTTACACTCTGTTACTGGACAGAATTTACAAGTAGTTGGACAAACAATGATCAATTTTAAGTTGGGGGGGATAAACATAAGACACCTTTTTCATGTAGTGAGGGGTTTAAATAGAAATATGCTGATAGGAAGAGATTTTTTGATAAAGAATGGGATAAGACTTTTTTATGATTTACATAAGTTAAAATTCAGAGACGTATATATAGATATGGAAGAGGATATGCATATAGCAGCACTAGTTAGGGTCAAAATGACAACGACATTAAAACCACAGTCGGTTAATTTGATACAAGCGAAGCTGAAGAGAAACCCATATTATGTGGAAGGAAACACAGTCAGAATCACTGAGTTACAAGAAGAAATAATTGATGAGCCTGGTTTGGAGGTTCCAGATGGAGTAATGGAGTTGGATAAACACTTAACCTTTCCAGTAATGGTTATCAACAACACAGGGAGAGAAATCAAGTTATACAGAGGATGTGTGATAGCAAAGTTAGATCATAACATTAGTGAAATATTGGCAACGAATAGAACAGAAGTGTCGGGAACAAGTTATGTGGAAACTTCTAGTGAAAGGAGAAGTGACAGACGCGGATGCGGAAGAAGAGGGAAAATCGGAATGAATGAATTGATCCATCCATTCGGAGAAAATAAAGTCCATATACATTCACTAGACAAAATAACAAGGGAACAAGAGTTGCTGTCACAGTTAAAAGCTTCGCCGGAAAATAAGGAAGTGTTAGAACAGTTTATAAAGCAAAATCAAGATGTGTTTGCGGTTAATGATTTGGAATTGGGTAAGACGCGGACAGTTACGATGGAGATAGACACGGGAGATCATCCACCAATAAGTCTAAAACCATACAGAACTCCATTAAGAAACAGAGAAATAATGGAAAAGGCAATAGAGGAGATGCTGAAAGCAGGAATAATAAAAAAGGTCGAAGTCAGAATGGTCATCTCCGGTCGTCATAGTGGCCAAGCCTGATGGTTCGAGTCGTTTCTGTTGTGACTACAGGGCGTTGAACAAATCACCAAGAATGTAGCATACCCACTGCCAGTAATTGATGATATTTTGGGGCTACTTAATGGCTCTACATATTTCACAACGTTAGACGCAAGGTCAGGATTTTGGTGTATTCCGATGTCAGAGGACGCGCAACGGAAAAGTGCCTTGTTGTACCCACATGGGGCTCGTACGAATTCTTACGAATGCCTTTTGGAGTCAAGACGGCGCCCTCACACTATATGCTCTTAATAAATGAAGTTCTAGAGGGTATGCAAAGGTTCGCTCTTGCTTATATTGATGATATATTGGTCTATACCAAAGGAGATGTAGAAGATCATTTGAAACATGTTAGACTAGTGTTTGACAGGTTAAGAAAGCATGATGTGAAGTTGAAGCTTAGTAAGTGCCAATTTTTGAAAACAGAAACAAAATATTTAGGGTATATTATAAATAGAGAGGGTATTAAACCAGACCAGAACAAAATAAAGATTATTAAAGAATTACCTGCACCAACAAACGTTAAGGAAGTACGTGCTTTTATAGGAACATGTGCGTATTATAGACGGTTTATTCCAGCATTTTCAAGGATAGCTGAACCAATTACAAATTTAACAGCCAAGTACGCCAGGTTTAAGTGGGATGATGAGTGTCAAAAAGCCTTCGACTATTTAAAAAACAGCTTAACACTGGTACCACTATTGACGCATCCAGACTTAAACAAACAGTTAATACTATACACAGATGCTTCAGACAGTGCAGTAGGAGCATGTTTAGTACAACCATATGAAGGAAAAGAATCTGGAATACCAGGGGTTAAAAATGAAAGACCTATCTACTTCTTGTCTCATAAGCTTAGTAAATCACAAAAAAAATGGAGTACTATCGAGAAGGAGGCTTACGCGATTCATTACGCTCTTCAAAAACTTAATTACTATTTACATAACGCAAGTTTGTTATTAGAACTGACCACATGCCTTTAAAGTCTTTTTAGAAGCTCCAGTGCAGAACAGGAAAATACAGACATGGGCATTGAATCTACAGGGGTACGACGCGAAAATTGAGTACATACCGGGTAAGATAAACACATGCGCTGATCTTTTGTCTAGAATTCCATATACACAGTCATCAGAGGATACAGAAGAGGAGGCAGCCGAACCAGAGATAGACGACAGGAATTGGCAGGTAAATATTCTGGATTCTGCTATAATAAATAGGGGAGAATTTGATAGCTTACCATCAGATCAAGAGTCTGAACATAGAGAAGAAGATCTACAGTTAGCACAATTCAATATGAAAGAAGAGCAGGATTTGGACCCAAGAATCATACAAATAAAAGAAAAGTTACGAGAAACAGAAGATAACAAATATAAAAGGAATTATTTGCTATTACAAGAGGATGGACAGTTATATTATATGTGTGAAAAGAACGAACAACTAAGGAAATATATTCCAAAGCATTTGGAAAATGAACTTTTAAAAGCATATCACGATGAAAATGGACATCTCGGTAGAGACAAACTAGTGAAAGCACTTACAAGTAAATATTATTGGCCAAACTTATTTAAATCTGCATGCAAATATGTAGATACGTGTGAAAAGTGCAGATTAAGGAACATGAAAACAATAAAGTCTCCATTACAGGACACAGATATTCCTCACTTCCCAATGCAAAAGATTAGTTTAGACATATCAGGTCCACACCCCAGAACATTGTCAGGAAATGTATATTTAATTCATATAGTAGACATCTACAGTCTTTGGCCAGAGGTTTATGCAATTCCAGATAAGAGCGCGGATACTGTCATTAATATTTTTTTACAGGAGTTCATACCAAGGTTTAGTTGCCCACAAAGTATACTTACAGATAATGGTAGAGAATTTGTAAATAAAAAATTCGAAAAGTTATTAAAAGATTTAAACATAAGACATATAAAAACCTCATTTTATAGACCTTCTTCAAATGCAAAAAACGAGCGTCAACATCAGACGTTATACAACATTGTGGCAAAGATTATTGATGAACATGAAAAAGATTGGGATCTATTGTTGGGACCTGCTCTTAGCGCTATTCGTACAAATCAAAATGAGAGCACGGGTTATTCGCCATTTTATTTAATACACGGGAGAGAACCAATATTACCTATAGATAATTTATTAAAACCTAGACGGAAATATATGGGTGAAGATTTTCAAGAGGTCATAATACAAGAAATGCATAAAGCACATATGAGATTAAGAAATAATATAATAAAAGCTAGGGAAAGACAGAAAAAGTACAAAAATGTAAATACAAAATTACAGGAGTTTAAAGTAGGTGATAGAGTTTATTACAAAAAGCATAGAAGAAACTCTAAGTTTGATTCTCGTTGGATTCCAGGTTATTACGTTTTGGAAAAACTGGGTAATGTATCGTATGTTATAAGAACCAGGTCACAGCACACATAGCAAGGGCACATGTTGAACACTTAAGAAGAGATGAAAATGAGATAGAAAATAATAATTATAATAATAATTGTTATTCGGATGCAAAATTTTTGGATGAACAGGTTGTTACAATAAATCCAGATCTTAGAAGAGCTACAGTAACCCCAGATCTTGGAAGAGCTACAGTAACCCCAGATCTTAGAAAAGAACCAGAACAAAATCAGTTGTTAGCAAATCCAAGTTACGAAGAACAAGAACAGACAATTCCGAAAGAATGGAAGAAGAAGGGACAAATGAAACTCATTATGATAGTATGGAAGAAGACACAGGTGCTCCATTTAAAAATACTAGGCAAGCAACAAAAAGAAGAATGGACAGTCAAAGAGATAAAGAAGTAAAAAGGCAGAGAAGAATTAGAGATGATTCAACAAGCGGAGAAGATATACCTATACTAGAAAGATCCTTAAGAAAAGAGTGATCGACAAATTAGGTGGGATGTTGAACGGAAGAAATTAGCGGCAGCTAAAGAGAGACATACAGACGAAGAAGAAGAAATGGATGAAAAGTCAGAGTCAAGTAGTAGTATGGAGGAGGCTAGTAGATTGTACGAAGAAGAAGAAGATGTTGATATAGAGTTAGCACTTATTCAGAGAAACTTAGAGTTGTTGAGGAAGTGGAAACGTAAGAGGTAAATAAATAAACTGCAGATAGCAAGATTTAAAATTGTAAGTGATGTTTGAAGAAGTATACGAAACGGAGGAAAAAGTGGTCTTGAGATATTAGTACAGTGGGTGAATATATTTTTTTTATTGATGTTAGAAGTGCCGTGTTTAAAGATAGGGGTTAACAAGTTATAATAATAATAGACAGGACAGATCACAAGTACGTTGATAAGTAGAGGATGGCTACATTGAGTTAATGTTGGATATAGGTTACAGTGTTTACTTAAGAGCTTATTCAGGATACTATGTGATGTTAGGAGATAATAAATAATATGGTGGTTGTTGATTACTGATTTGTTTATGTAGATAGAACAGATATGTTCATAATTGATCTGTAGTTAACAGATATATAGATAGGAGGTTTAGTCTTCTCGGTCATATAAATACTGGATATGCGTCATTTGTGAGAGCCTAATGCTGGTAGGCCAATGTACGTAGTAATTTTAAGAGAGTTATAATTGTGTTGAAGACGATGTTTATGAAATCTAAGTTTTATGAGTTATGAGTCATATAGGAAATGTTTTTATGCTTGAGTTGATACTAGAAAATGAGGGATGTTGTTTGGTTGTTTTATTGAGCCTAAGTTGTAATACCTCATTTTGTTTTCTTGATTTGGTCTTGAAATATGATTGTTATTGTTGGAGTAATTGTGTTCGTAGCATTTGAGTTGACAAGAACTGTTGGTCCGTAAAAGTGTCCAATAGTGATAGGTAGAATAGGATATTTTATTCTGATTTGATAACATGCATGTTATGTCATTTTGTCAAAATGTGTTTTTTTCTTCTAGATTAATTTGGAGGTTGTGTTCATTTTATTTAGATTACATGAATGATTTGGTATATTGAGTTAAATGCTTGTAAAGTTAGTTAAGTAAGTTTAAGTTTCAAATGAAGGAGGTTTGCTAAAGGTTTTTCGTTAAGAAAAGGGTTGATAAAAAACTAATTTGTCCAAGGTAAGGAGAAACTATGCATTCATTAACTAGTGGGAAACATAGTTGGTGAACGTGTATGCACGAATGGATAGACGTATCCAGGGTCTGCACACACGTCACTTTATTTATAAAATAACAGGATGGGTTGTACGGGGGAAAGATATAGGTGCTGTGAAATACCAGCTTTAATTATAGTTAAGGGTGTTCATAAAATATGAACATGGGCTCATGTAAAAGGTGAGGTAACGGAAGAGGAACGAATTGTGGTTGGCAATGTCATGTGAAATATAAAAGGTTTATGAAAACTTATGCCAAATTGTTTTATAACGAACAATAATATATTTCTTAAAGGGGTGTTTTAAAAAATTATTTTACAAAAATTTTTTATTGGCAAGGGAGGTAAAAGGTGAATGTCTTAAATGTACATTTACTATATGTCCATGTGGTCATGTCGTGTATTCATTCTTTACTATTCTTTATTTGGTGCGCACCACTTCTTTACTTTTCTAACTACTTTGTTTTTGTACGTCCTGGGGTTTGAAAGAATGAGAAATTTTATAAGGTAATAATTTTAGAAAAAGAATTTATGAGTTGTTTCTTATAATGTGTATATTTGATACAGGAAACTTGATGAGCCAAGAAAGAACCAAAATAGTGAAGAATGAGAAATTTTATGGGCTGTTTCTTATAATATGTATATTTGATATAGGTAACCAGAGAGAACCAGAAATGAAGAATAACATGTAGTATTATATAAATAAAAAGCGAAGAAGAAGTATATGGGGAGGTTGTAGACAGACCATAGCACTGGGAGAAGAGTAAAAGATGTATTGGCGAAGGTTAAAAGACAAGTAGGGAATAGAGTAGGGGGATTAGGAGTAAAGATTTTTCCTTTAAAAGGAAAATTCTTTAAATAACATGGGGAGGTGTAACAGTGTAGGTATAATTGGGGTCTATTGGAAAACTCCGATACAGCACGATTGAGCATTGAGACTGAAAGGCGTGAGAGATGCTCAATCGTGACGTATTATGTTGTTATAGGGAGAAAACATCCGATAGCCCAGCTGAGAAGACGCGGCCTGTCGTCTTGAGAATAAAATATAAAACTTTGTACCAACTCGACTCTAGTTACTTCCTTTGTCACTGTTATACAAGCTCATTCTTGTATATGTATCTATCGTACATCATAATATTTCTGCATTACAAGATCTTAGTTTTATACAACACATGACAACATATTTTCGGAATACTTTTTCTACTCTTCATAAGCAATCCGCTTAAACCTTCTTATCACGATCTCAAAAATTTCAAAACGCTGTACTCTTCTGATACCTCAACTCTCTATTGTCATCACTAACAGTATTACCTCCACACTACCTACTTCTCCTACTTTCAACCAACCTGAAAATCACTCTGCACACGATAGGAAAGACAAAGAATCGGTGCGCACCGGAGATTCAAAGAAGTAGAACTCTTCCTCACAAAAAACCACCCTCATCTAAATCACGCACACCTTTACCCCCTATGTCATTTGAGACTTTATGTAATAAAGTCTAAAACAATTATATCTTCTACAGTACCACTTATTATGGTAACAGTTTACGCTGCTATCTACAGCATCAAATACCATCAAAAATTATATTCACTCCCACATGTCTATATATTACAGACACTACTAATTTTATGGCTCTGAACCTTACCTCAACCTCGCATTGTAATGTCAACCACAAAATACACCCCGAGGACACAAATAAAAAGGTCCATTATGGGCCTTCGACTCAAAGCTCCCTCTATCATTATAAACGTCACCTACTAAAATATAACCAAATCTCTCCTATACCTCATTCAGGAATACTCTATATCAGGTACTCTCTTAATCTTGCCGAAAACTTCAGCAACCCACAATGTCCATTTATTATGGCATAACTACTAAAACCTCCACTTGTCAATTTATGCTGTTATCAACAGCAACAATATACTACCCCTGAACTCATGTCTGTGACTGCTTGCAATCAACGTTATTCTATTACAGTCCATATATCACGGACCCTCAAAAACCCCATGTCATTTTGTCTCCACAGTGACAATGTTCATTTCTCATTAACACACTTACACCCCTTTTCTATTGTACTGCTATCCACAGTATCTAATCATTCTTCGGAGTCAAACATGGATTCAATTCATGTTTTGCTAATTGCCTTCACACTGTCTGTTACAGCACGTTACTGACTTCTTCTTCTATAATCTCGTGGCTCCATGTTCACTTCTGACCCCATGTCATTTATTCACTTTAATCTTTTTCTTCCCAATATGGCGTCTAATCCATATATCTTCAATTAATGCTCACTTAAATTCCCCATAACTCTTTTACTTGTGTAGTAACCCCGTATGGCATATGTTTCCACAACTTTGCAGCCCTTATATCATTGATTTATCAACGCTGACTATCACAGCAATCCCACCAACAGGGTATGCTTATTATTCAGAAAGAGAATGTGTCTCTCTACTAGTTCTCAGTAGTTTATTAACTCTTTTCTGAACGAAGGGTCCTAAATAAAGCCCCATGTATTGCCTTTATTCTAGACAAAACCATGTAAATTAAACTTAACTTAACTAATTTCTAACATATATAAACAAGGTAATTATCATTCACAATACAAGACAATTCAGTTAAATTATGAGTGAAGCGAAATAAAATCACAACAGGACATCATACCCCCCCCCCCCCAAGTTTTTATACATCATTTATGTTTCCCCTCATATCAATTAAAGGTATTAACTCATTCAAAGAAAAACATATTTTAAAATCATATAACATACATCCTATATATTGTTAGTCTCTTTTATGGACTAACAATAACTAACTTATTTATCTATTTAAGAAAACTCAAGAAGTCAAATCATAAAATCAATTGGCAATCATTCTACAAAACCAAGTCAATAAAAAATACTATAACATACCATATATGATGCATTGAAATCTCAAATTCAATAAAAACAACTGACTTCTCGCTAAAGAGAAGGTTATCCCCTAGCTTTGCACCAAGAATTACTACAACTTCTTACTCATTACCGTTAACTACGGTATCTCCACCCTGCTACATCCAACAAAACTTTGTCTATTTACTATAGACCTCTCACCAATACATCTATCTACTGTACCAACGACTAATTCTACTTTTAAGTTTCTCGTCTACCCGACGCAAGTAATATTTCATTCTCCTGCATCAGTACTTTCTTAACATCTCACCACAACTACTCTAAGCTATCCTCAAGTCTCTCCTAGCGTTCTTGTACCGCGATGATAGTTAAACCAGTCACACTTATCGGAACATGTTCTCTAACATTCATTTATCTAATCTTGTTTACCTCCGTATCTTTCACTCCTCTTCCTATTTATCGGGATTCTTACAGAACAGCAACCCACACCACTTATAACTGACAACGGACCTCACTTTCCTCATTTCTCAGTATCAGGCATTCATACTTCAACATGTCCCTGTCAACAATACTAAACATATTTTATGAAACGTCATTCAGAATGTTAACTCTCTTTCTGTCAACCTGTCATACAACTTCCATAAATTCCGTCCAAGATCACACATTCCCAAACAAAAGACATCACACCTTTCTAATCACCTACTTTAACAATTTAGCACAAGCAAAACAGAAGGCAACGACTATAACCAAAGAAGAACAAACAACAACCATTCAGCTAAACGAACATTTCTCGAAACAAGTAAAGAGTCTCAAGTGCCTAGGAAGTATAATATCATCAAATGGCAAACCAGAAGATGATATTGACAACAGGTGTAATAAGGCTATTCAACTCTCTGGACAAATGGACAACCATGTATCAACAACTACCAAGCCTAAGCGTGTCGATCACTTCCACCCACATTGACACTTGACGGCGTTTCAAAACCTCACTCCTGCTTCACTCAGCGCGACGAACACCTGTTTGTCTACAGTTATACTCACGTACGGACAACGCATAATCTGACGAATTACTCAACAGGACTTTCACAATTCAACTACTTTCTTACTTCATTCTCAATCATCATAATGCCACTATTCTCCGTCCTACTTAATTCTCAACGTCAAACTACTCTGACGGTCAATTACTCATTTATCCTATCTTAACCTCCTCATCACTTCATAATACTTCTTCGAGCTATGACATCCGCATTACCCAATCGTCATCACTATTCTATGACCACTTTATATCTCAAAATAACCTATGTAATACAAGACAATACTACATCAGTTCTCGACGTCACACATCACTTGCAATGATTCTCCACCATTTTCCACAGCAACAGCACATTTGAGTCGAAATTTGAGCCTCATCAAACTTGAATTACCCCAAGCTCAGTTACAAAATGCTCAAATCTGCTCGTATCGGTTATTTAAATACAACCATGGTCTTACCGATTTCATGAGACTTCTAGCTTTTTCCAGCGACGCTTCAGCTGTTTGCTGTTTTTGTGTTCCACTTTCTACTAGGCAAACATCTTTCTTTTTGGAAGTATCTTTTTCTCTCTCTCTTGGTATTCGTCTCTTAGCCTTCCCTACTTTCCTGTCATATAAACTGGTATCTAGTTCTAAAGAGTCACCAACCAAAACTCTGTCCGTCTGTCCACCAGCAAGCCCACCGTATGAGGAAACATCACGCTTCGAGTCAGGATCTGTTCGTAGTGCAATCCTCTCATTCTCTGAATCATCAGTATCTGTAGTTGTTTCAGCAGCGTAGTATTTACTATAAAATGCGGCGGTAGAGGTAGAAATATCCTCTCCATAACCTGAACTCTCACACCTAATATTTCTACACCATTTAGGGATTAATTTAATGTCTATACCTGAGGAACTTGACATAGCAGTACCTCTATTAACAATCATACTATTCCTTTCCTTAATACTTTTTCTCACCTGTCTTTTAACATCTTTGGTGCTTGTCTGCCTGTCTTCTGTCTTGGGTTGTTCAACCACTATACCAGTGTCTCTCTTTGTCACTTTATCACTCGACGTCTGAGTACTCTTTTCCACATTACTGTCTGGTTGCGTCTGTGTCTCTCTTTCTTGTCTGACACAAAAGACTGAAGATACCTCCTGACTACCCAAAATCTTATCTGTGTTTCTTTCTCTGTTGCTCAACCTCGCTACCGAATATCGCAACTGTCTGATCTGAAACCAGTTCTCTCGCAAGGCCTTTGCGTTATCACTCTTTGAAGGCCAAGACCACTGTTTCTTTTTCTGACCATTACTAATTCTTATATGTCTCTGTGTCTCATTCTTATCTGCTTTCATATGTATATGGTTGACAACTTTAAAATTGTAACCACGCTGGTTATCATTTCTATTGGACTTGTCTACCTCAAAACGTCTCATACCTGTCTTGTGCTCTGTTCGTTCAAGCGTCTGCCTCTTTATCAATTCTATCATAGACGAAATTCTATCTACGTCCATTTTTAAGTCACCCATCAACTCTGTCACACGTCCTAACTTCCTATAAAAGATTTCCATAGTAGCTCACCACGCTTTTATGATATAAAGCCTTGTTGTTTTCAATACGTAGGCAGCTTTCCTATCGCTAGCACATACTCTGAAAAAGGTTACTCAAAGCCAAATCTTAAAAAAAATGCATCAGGTTTTCAATTCTTCAATTCTATCTTAAAACAAATAATTATACACATATGCCTACTCCTTAACTAATTTAAATTAAACTTCGCTTACTCAGCCAACATTGTCCTTCGGTTCTACAAACTTCAAACGGACAGGCAATGACTTCCAGGATCTCTCAGGATGCTCGAGCAAAAACGTTCCCAAATCAGTGTCATTCCATATCACACACTGGGCAGAGAGGCATGATGGAGAAAGAAAATCCAGCGATACGACGACCTCACAGCAACGGTTAAGTTAACAGCCCCGATAATACAGCAACCTCAAGGCAGGCAGGCATCTTGGTTTCCAGCATAGTGACGCCCAAGGACTGCGGTTTCTGACAAGGCCTGGAACAATTGACTGCGTTCAAAGAGCAGCACCTCCCGACTTCACACGATTAGACATCGATCAGAGAGCAGCTTTTCTCGACAGTAGGCCTCACCACGATCAGACTGCGATCAGAGAGCAGCTTTGGTCAGTTCCCTGAAACAACATTGTATGGCAGCGGCCCTGGTAGGTAGCCCGTTGAAACAACCGACAATGCAGGTAAAAAATGTAAAGCGGCGGCTATAACAAGCCTCTTGAAGTGAACAGTGTAAAGCGACGGCTATACCAAGCCTCTTGAAAATGATAAAAGTTCAGGCAACGGCTATGGTAACGAGCAGGCTGTGTGGCAACGATTCAGTCTACTTACTATGTATGGCGGAATGCAGAAGTCTTTGAAGTCCCTGCAACAGTGGGAGGTACGATCAGAAGTAGGTATCTCCATGTCGTCCGCCAAAATCAATCCCGTTAGCAAACCGCTCGAACAACAATGCCACAGTGCCCGGCGAGGACTTGACAGCGACTCTCTCACACAACAGAGCCGGGAGACTTGACAGCGGCTCTCGCACACAACAGAGCCCGGAGACTTGACAGCGGCTCTCACACACCAGTAAGGCCCGAAAACGACTTGAGAGCGGACTGGACTTCACCACCAGTAAGGCTCGAAAACGACCGAGAGCTGACTCAGCGAAGCGGGCTTCACAACCGCATAAAGACAGTGGAACTGAATCAGCAAAGCGGGCTTCACAACCGCATACAGATTCTTGTAGAAACTTCTTGAAATCTGTTCAGCAGAGGTTTGATAACGTGCCAATGTCAAAGGCACCGCATTTTCCCAACAAGCGCAGTATGAAGTAGTGGCTGTATCAAATATAGTGGCCCAGTACCTCCGCTATGTACCGCGACAATTGAAGTTGTTCATCCTGGTCTGGGCACCATTTCTGTACTGTAATAGTACAGCGAAGTGACGGTGAACCGGCAATAACTCCTAAGACAGTTCTGGTTTCATATTAATTTATTCATAATCAACAAACCTTCAATCAAGCCAGAAGTCACTCAGCTAAATCATACCTCCATATCGAAGGATGGGTCGTTCACAACTGACCTTGTTTCCAAGATCCTCGTCATCTCACGACCCATCCTAACTACCCCATATTATGGTGCTTGACCGTGCCCTATTTCCCTATTGACTATGCACACCTCGTTGCCCCTTCTTCCTATTCCTAACTCTGTTACATTCCCTTTCTGCTTGACGATACTCTCTCTCCACTTCCTGTATGTAATCCGTTAGAGCAGAACCCGACAATCCAATTTCTTCCCCCTTTGCCCTTAGTTCTGCAGTGGTTAGTTTCGGAGTGGCCATTTTACAGAGAGGTAAGCTAGCAGGTTGAGTAATATAACTGCAAATTAATATACAGATGTATGACCAAGTACTATAAATCTAGATATTACCACACACAGCACATTCACTCAGTGACAAGAGTAGAATCAGGACCACAGACCTATGCAGACGTGGGAAGTGTGAACAGGTAAGATATGTGTCCTAACCCCTATCCTCATTCACTCTAGCTGGATTCTCCAATATGATATTTCCCTCTTATAACTAAGGATCCCGTGTCAAAAGACCCCGTTGTCAGAAGATCCCACTGTCAAAGGTTCCTGCTTGCAGGAGATCTCGCTGTCCAAGGACCACGTTTACGGGGGATCCCACTGTCCAAAGATCCCGTTTACGAGAGATCCCGCTGTCCAAAGATCCCGTTTACGAGAGATCCCGCTGTCCAAAGATCCCGGACGAGCTCCCAATAATGTCATGTCTTCCTTTAAAGTGTCGTCCCTGGAGTGAGGAGAATCAACACCCACATTATATTTTTTTTCCCTTTTCAATATCCTGGAGAATCCACCAGCTTCCGTCCAACACACTCCATCAACCCGTGGACACCCTTTCCTCTCTCTCTCTCTCTCTCTCTCTCTCTCTCTCTCTCTCTCTCTCTCTCTCTCTCTCTCTCTCTCTCTCTCTCTCTCTCACTGTCGCAATATGCCCCCTCTCATACTTCCCCAACGCAACATACCCAACAACTCTTGCTTCTAAAAATTAATAAAGATTAATTTATTAAAAGAAAATTGTAACGTATATGAGACGTGTATGTGAAGAAAATGTGTGTCGTGTATTCTGATGTAAATGTATAGGTCAGACCACAGAGTTCATGATCAGAGTCCCCTCATCATGGCAAGGATTACACGACATCACAAGAATCAGCACAATGGACCTCACCGAAGTCGTGTCCTTCTCTCCAGACATGTCCTCCTCCAGGAGCTCTGATGACCATGAGATCTGAATCCCATTCACATATATACTCCGTGAAAAATACTGTTATTGTTCCTAACACAACTGTTCCTAATAGTTTATAGATACTCAGACTTCATAATTCCTGTGCAGTGAAAAAAACATGGAACACTGTCCTTTGACCATGACGTTTTGTCTTCTTGCGAAATGTTCTATAGTTCTCACTATTAAACAGTTATTGTCTATACTCCAATAGAGTCCTTTATTTTTGTTCTAGTCATAAGTGAACTGAATATCCATCACTACTGGTGTGTTAAAACTGGTATGACCTAAAACTCATTCGGTATTTATCCTGTAGGATACATATACCATACCATTCCTCTCCACTGAATAGACCCATTTAGAAGGTTGCTGGCCAATCTTTCTGCATTATAATTTATCCGGGATCGGATTTTTCAATGATTCTGTGTTCTTCCTTCCAACCAGAGGGAACCTGTAAAATAAATCATACAACTGGTGATAGCCTCCCTGTCACTGATCTCTATTAGATGATCGTGGCCATTAGCCCTTGCTCAGCAAAATACAATGAACCTAACTCTGTCAGGGACAGATGACTCAACACATTGGTTATCATCAGGCCAAGACAAGACAAAAAAATCAACAAACAGAATGCGGAACCCCGCCCACCAGGGACACCCACTGGAGTATCCCAATTATCCCTCATTACTCAATTATCAACTAGTAGATTTTATCAACACATCACTACTCTATTTTCAACTAACAGAGCCAAGTATCACTTCCCTACTCTAGCTAGTTTCAACCATGCTACTGCCTAAACTAATTAGAACTAATTATACAATATAACTACCTTAGGCAACACCGCAGTTAGATCAAATCACATCTACTCTTGCCATGACAGGCACGTGTAAAATTAAATTAACTCAATTCTCACACGGTAGACATATTTCCAATCAGAACCGCAGTGCCGAAGCACGTCCGCCTCAATCAACGGTTTGAGTTCAACTAGCTTCACCAATCATGGTTTTTGGCGAACGCCTAAAATTGGTCACGTGACGTTGTTGATGTCCTGCAGGTGTTATTTTGGGCAGATCATCCCTTGTCAGGGATCTATCTTCCCTGGCACCATCAATGTCAGAGTTGTCATCACTTGTTTGACTCCCAAAACACGCTAGCGAGTTCCTGTATGCTCCCAACAACGGGCTTCCACAACAAACCGCCAATCTTCTGTCGAGTGGTGACAATCACAGCCGCCATTTCGCCTGATGTCCGGAAACTCTAAATGACAGACGGACTGTTTTCATGTCCCGAGCCGGCAAATGCTACTTGGATCGGACTGTTGATAATCTGTCAAAGCGATGTATGAATTCATCTCACTCACTTCCAAATGTTCCCATTTTGTCGACCCCATGTAAACACGTGCAGCTGCAACTTTTGACCGTCCTGGGGATTTTGACATCCAATTTGTTTTTACTGTTAGTTAAAATAGTTTTGGCTTTGCAGATAGGCCGGTTAATCAGAAAGTCTCTATAGTAATCAACTGGGTAAACGCGGTGTTTTATTTTTGTGACACATGTCCAAAACATTTTGACTGTCTACGTCTAATTTCTCTAATCAATCAACGATTTTCGTTTGTCTACTGTAGTACTTGGTCATTGGTTTTACTATCTGTCCATGGTATTCTTTGCATTTTCCTCAGAAACCGCATTTCTGCAGCCATCAGATGTTTTTTCAGCTTGACTGCGCATTGTCCAAGTTTCACATCCATACACAAGAATAGGCTCTATGTATGCCCTCAAAACTCTTTTTCTCGTTTCAGTTGACATCTTTTTATTGGTCAGAATGTTTTTCATCTTGCTGAAGGCAACTTTCGCCATGGCGATTCTTGTTCTAATCTCTTCAAGGTATTTCCCATCAGATGTTATGACTGTTCGGAGATAATTGTACAGATTCACTTGTTGAAGAATATTCCCATTTACTTGTATATTACATTGTAGTACTTCGTTCTTCCTTGTGACGACCATAACCTGTGTCTTCTTACAATTTAATTCCAACCCCAGCTGCTCACTGTGGACAACAACCGCGTCTACTAATTGTTGCAGATCCTGTGCATTGTCTGCAATCAATACTGTATCATCTGCATCTCTATTGTTATTTATGTTTCGTCTCCAATGCTGATTCCATTTATGTCTTCTACATTTCTGAATATATTTTCACTGTATAGGGAAAAAAGATCTGGAAACAATACACATCCCTGCCTAACACCTGTCTTAATAGGTTGATATTGCCCCACTTCATTATCAATCTTTATGGCAGCTTGTTGTTTCCAATATATGTTTTTTTTATAAGTCTAATGTCTTTCCCATCAATTTGTAGATCTGCATGCATATCCACCATGTTGACATGTCTAACTCTATCAAAATCCTTTGTGTAGTTAATAAAGCAAAGACGTATATCCTTGTTTACTTCTATAGCACGTTCAGTAACTGTTCGCAGCATATACACAGCATTTACTGTACGCTTTCCTTCTACAAACCCACATTGTTCTTCCCCTATTTCAGGTTGTATTTTCTTCTTCACTCTTTGCATGATAATTCGTAACAAAATCTTTGTGATGTGACTCATTATACTAATTGTTCTATGTTGATCACATTCCAAGGTTCCTGATTTCTTTGGGATTGCAATAAATACAGAATTACATAATTCAGAAGGTATATCTCCAGTATCATATAATGTGTTCAGCAGTCTAGTGACTTGCTCTAGTCCAAATTCTTCTAAAGCTTTAATCATTTCTGTTGTGATGTTATCTGCACCGGGGGGGGGGGGGGGGGGGGGGGGGGGGGGAAATCTTGCCAGCTTTCATATGCTTAAGAACATTTTGAACCTCCATCTTTAAAATTGGTGGTCCTTCATTATTAAATCTAATATCTTACTGTTCCTCTCTGTTATCATTATATAGGTTTTTCACATAATCTGTCCATACATGTAGAATCTTATCTTTTTCTATTATGATTTTGCCATCTTTAGTTTTTAGACAGCCTGTTCATGTACTTGTTCTTTTATTAGTAAGTTCCTGAATTCTTTTGTACACTAATTTGGCATTGTGACCGTTATGTTGTTTTTCAATTTCTAAGCGCTTTTCCTCAAGCAATGATTCTTTTGTCTTCCTACATAATATTCTGACTTGTCTGCGATATTCTTCATATTTGGCAGGATTATTTTTGTTGAGTCTTCTTGTTTCCATTAGGTGTAAAATTTCTTCAGTCATCCATTTCTTACGACCCACCTCTGTAATTTTGGAATAGTTGTTTCTGCAGCCAAACTGATTGAATTCTTTAACATTTCCCAATGATCATTCACATCCTGGAATAATATCTCTAGATCAGACAATATATCAAATCGGTTCTGTACTTCTTTGTTGAATTTGTTTTGTATTTCCTTGTCATTGCTCAATGTACACAAATCATATTTAGTGTTTCCTGTTATACACTTGACTTTCTTCAGCTGTATCCTCAATGTTCCTGTAAGTAGTCTGTAGTCACTATAACAATCAGCACTGGGAACTGTTTTTGCTACTGTTAGTGCGTTTCTAAATTTTCTGCTAATCAGAATGTAGTCAATCTGGTTTCTGATCCTGCTATCAGGACTCCTCCATGTCCATAATCTTCTAGGGTGTTGCTTAAACCAGGTGTTTCCTACAATCATTTCCTGTTCTTTAGCCCACTCTACGAGTCTGTATCCTCTTTCATTTCTCTCTTCTAAATCATAGTTTCCTACAAGAAGGAAATACCACAATGTAATATACACATAAATGGGGATATTCTTAAGCAAGTGAATTGGTACAATTATAGCGGAACAGTCTTAACATCTGATGGGAAATGTCTTGAAGAGAAAAGAACAAGGATCGCCACGGCGAGGGTAGCCTTTTGCAAGATAGAAAACGTACTGATCAATAAAAAATATGTCAGTTGCAACAAGAAAAAGAGTGTTGAGGTGCTACATAGAATCTATTTTTTATTTAATGGATGTGAAGCGTGGACAATGGGCAAACAGTCTGACAAACATCTGATGGCTGTAGAAATTTGGTTTCTGAGGAAAATGCAAAAAATACCATGGACATACAGAACAACCAATGACCAAGTCCTACATGAAACATATGAAAATACTAAACTGATTAGAGAAATTAGACGCAGACAGTCAACATTTTTTGGGTCACGTTATGAGCAGAAATAAATGGAAGAACTTGGTGACAACTGACAAGATTGAAGGGAAAAGAACAAGTAAATACCTGGAAGAATTGACCACGTGGCATGGTCGAGACAAGAAAACTGAGCTGATCCACGACTCTGGTGATCTAGTGAGATGGCTAGACATGACCGCCCACGCTTACCAGTGTGGCACATGATGATGATGATGATGATGATGATGATGATGATGATGATGATGATGATGATGATGATGATGATAACCTCCATGTTAGTCCTGGTTTAATAATTTCTTATTTTTGCTCGTCTTGATACACTGAGTATTCTGTTGGGAATTTAAACTTCGAAATTAAGTTTGAACTCGTTTCCTGTTAATTGTATGAAGTAAACATCCTGGATTATTCAAATCCTGTGTAATTCACCTCCTTGATAAATCAAATCCTGGATAAACCAAATTCTGGATAAATCACATCCTATTTAAACCATATCCTGGATAAACCAAATCTTGGAACTTTTCTGAATACTTAGTTCTTGTTTCTCTAGAGTTGTGTTGTTTCATTTTACTCTCCATACACACATCATCATCACCATCACGTGGCACGCCTTATCATAGCTCCACATCTCACAGAATCACTAGCCTCGCATCAATACTATATTCTTGCTCCGATTATGTCAAATGCCAAACTGTTCGATTATTTATTGAAAGAAAAATCTTCCTCTTGCTATTTTCCCATTAAGTTTACAAATTGCTAGCAAGTTTCCTAGTTTTCTAATTTTCTAGTTTCCTAGCGCTGTTGTATTTTAAGATGACAGGTTCGAATCCCATATGGTAATTGGTGTAGCTTTAAATTGTTTATGTTCTCTAATGTATCCTTTAATCTCTACTTGTATGTGCGTCAATCTGTAATTGTTAATGTGAACACCTTAGATGAGATGGAGGCGTCTGTGCAACAGTCGATAAGGGCCAACTCATACCCGGGTGACGTGATAATATACACCGATGGTTCTGTAGTGAGAGGTAATCGGAGATGGCAGTCCTAAAGTGTAAAAATTATGAACCCGGTGTGAAAGAGAAGACTGTGGCGTATGATATCACAACTTCAAGCATGAGAATGGAATGTAATGACGGCGTTAAGTTGTACAGAACGACATGTGTTTGTGTAAGATTCTCAAAGGCCTTCATAACAGCGGTGGATGTGTGTTTTAATATTATTAAAATGTCTAATGCAGTGGTTCTCAACCAGACGACGGGGTTGGGGGGGGGGGGGGGGGTGAATTAAGATTATTTCAAAATCGCGTTAATACTTGATATTGTTTTTCCCTACATATTTTACGGTTCTGTACTTCTCGTCCTTCTGAAATTCGTTTTATTACGTAGACCCGCAAAGCACGTTTTATTTAGACGTCTAGACTTGTTTCTGGTATGTGTTATTACATTTAGCTTCCATTTTTACGTATACTGTGTAGGGGCGGGGGGAATTTATAGGGAGGAAATACGAAAGGAAAAGGTGGGGGGGGGGGGGGGGGGGCGAGGGAATGCCATTCTGAAAATACAGTGAAGGGTGCAAGGGCCAAACAAGTTTGAGAACCACTTGTCTAATTTCATGCTTTTCTTTACATCTGTTTGTGTTTTTCCTGATCGTGTCGTAGTATACTTTTTTTTAAAAATTATATTTTTACAATTAAACAAAATCCCCCTTCCCCAGTCCCTCCCTCCTTGTGATTTACATTTATTGTAGTGGAAGTACATTGTAAGGTATGTACACTGTGTCTGTGTTTAGTATCTCCCACTTGTTCCCATATACCTTGCTGTTTTATTCCCTATTGTTATATCCTGCTGCAGCCGTTGGTTCTCTTCTCACAGCATGCTACGTAAAATACAAACTGTCTCTGGGTGGAGTGACTTGCATCGCTCCAACAGACGAAGGTCAAGAGCATACTTTGGATTTCCGTCCCAGGGCATGCTGGTATTGGAGGAAATGAACAGACTGATAGACTGACTGCTGCCCGTGAGTTAGATTATGGCACAACTGAGGCCTTAAAGTCTCTATGGGATTGAATGAAAAGATCTCAGGGATCGAGTGGAAAGATCTTTGGATCGAGTGGAAAGATCTTTGGATCGAATGGAAAGATCTTTGGATCGAGTGGAAAAATATTTTGATCGAGTGGAAAGATATTTGCATCGAGTGGAAAGATCTCAAGGATCAAGTGGAAAGATCTTTGGATCGAGTGGAAGGATCTCTGAGATCGAGGGGAAAATGCAGAAAAACACAGGATCCACGTCTGGAGAGGCTGTTGCAAAGAGGAGAGATATGAGCAGATGGTGTGGATGACAATCAACGCGTAGAGGAAACTGGCAGCGGTAATTCAGTCAGGCTGCACTGGTACCATCAGCAAGGGAACACATCGCTGGTTACTAAAGAAAGGGACTGAGCCCGTTCTGGAATGTTCTGTGGGTATTGATATTGATTGCTGTTTTCATATTTATCTATGCTTGTCCCCAGCAATGCAACCAAGAGTGAATATATAACATTACGCTTTCTTAAAATAAAGTCCGGGATGTTCCTTCCTTTGCTTCGTCATGTCCGTTTACCCTCCTACGGTACCCTGTCCGATTATCTTTCAGGGCGTGCCGTGACGAGTGACACATTCCAAACCAGACTAGCTTTCAACATTTTACCAGTGACGAAAATGCGCCTGTTTATGTGTTTACTTTATTTCAAGTATTTGCTTTACGCTTCACTTACCACAAAAGAAGTTTTCCAGGATGTGTGCTTATTAATAATATCGTGAATTGTTGGGTAGGGTTGGCCCTTTCTACTCCCACGATCCTCTTAACCGTATCTCCTGGGATATGTGCGCACATTTCCCTTGGCGAATGTCAAAACGTTTTAAGTGAACTCAAGTTACATGCAGTACTCAAGTCCCGACAGCAATGAGTTCATAGAGGCGGGGTAGGTCAGAGGTTATTGAGTTCAGTCTGATTCAAGAGGAGAAGGTTCTTGTTGTGGTGTTAACTGCTTGGAGTTTTACAAAAAAAGAGTTGAGGCAAGTTGAGGTGAGGTCAGACGAGTTGGGATGAGGCGAGCTGAGTTCAGTTGAGTTGAGGTGAGGTGAGTTGAGTTGAGATTAGATGACCGGGGTTGAGTTGATCTTAAATTGAGTTGAGCTGAGCTGTACTGAGTTTGAGCTGTGCTGAGTTGAGGTGAGGTGAGTTGAGGTGAGTTGAGCTGAGCTGAGCTGAGATTAAATTAGTTAAGTTGAGATAAGCTGAGTAGAGTTGAGCTGAGCTGAGTTGGGTTTATTTAAGCTGAATTGAGTTTGATTAAGTTATACGATTAAGCATAGGATACCAGACGGATGAGATGCTGAAAAGTTTTACATTAAAGGATTGAAAAACACATGTATCAGGCTTTGAAAACTGTGGTAGAAATATTGTCAGGGGAAAAATAAACAGAAGTAAATAGCCCTCTTTACAGATGCAAAGTCAATTGTTTTAATACTTAAGAGCTGAAGCAATGCAGAACTAGTAGAAATCCAAACTGGTTGAAATACAATGAATTCCTTATCATTGCAATATTATTAGACACGAAGAAGGCAGCAGATTGGCAAAGAAATGTGGAAGACTACCACAGCCTGATAGAGACATAAACTATAATAAGGACAATAGATCTATAAGAAGCAATTATAGAACCAAGTGGAAATGAGAGCATCCAGGCCGCCAGAAAGATGAGGCATAAAACTAACTCCACCGAGTGGAACAAGTTACAATCGTCAGACTACGGACAGGCCACAACGGGCTAAAAAACCACATGTTTAATAAAAATATAGGAGATACTAATGAATTAAACCGTAGAACCTGTAAATTGACAGCTATACATTTAAGAAGAAGAAGAAGAAGAAGAAGAAGAAGAAGAAGAAGAAGAAGAAGAAGAAGAAGAAGAAGAAGAAGAAGAAGAAGAAGAAGAAGAAGAAGAAGAAGAAGAAGCAGCAGCAGCAGCAGCAGCAGCAGCAGCAGAAGAAGAAGAAGAAGAAGAAGAAGAAGAAGAAGAAGAAGAAGAAGAAGAAGAAGAAGAAGAAGAAGAAGAAGAAGAAAAGAAGAAGAAGAAGAAGAAGAAGAAGAAGAAGAAGAAGAAGAAGAAGAAGAAGAAGAAGAAGAAGAAGAAGAAGAAGAAGAAAGAAAAAATGATTGTCAGTACACAAGACAGAAGACTGCGAACTGACATTATCACCAACAACACACGACATGGAATATAAGAACAGAGCTTTGGCGATTATTGTCAATGCATTTATTTCTCCTGCTATTTGAAATGACTTTTAGGGCTTCCCAACAATAGATATTTTTGCACATTACGTACAACACAATAAAACCAACCAATCATAGATCTTCTTTTATTGTTAGTAATATATTAATTATGTTGCAATTGAGTCAAGAACCGACGTCACGGCATTGGGGACATTCCCATAGACTCACCATCTTCATTTTTAACGACCAACGAATTGTCTTAACACTAATGTACCAGAGGCAGTCTGTAAAAGTTTATACTTTTTCTGTTTATATTTTAATTTTGTATTAAATTGTCTAATTTCATGTTTGTCTTTAGATCTGTTTGTGTTGTTCCTGCTTGCTTGGTTGCTTGTGTTCGTTGGCTTGAGCTCCAACGCGAAGTCCTGTATGTCGGATGAAGGCATCCTGTTGTCCAACATCAGTGTGATGTCATACAGGACCTGAGTTTTGCGTGAGTATCCGTTGTCCCATGTCTGGCTTATTGGTGTGCAGACTGGTGGTTCCTCGCCGTACAGGCAGACACTCTCCGACTTCGGAGGAATCGGCGATCCTACTGACTTTAGCCAGGACCCCGAAGGGACCTGTTGCCCAGGACGCTCGACGAGGACGCGTCAATAGGTCTTGGCCAGTATATAACCCGGCCCTGGTGCCTTGGAAACACCTCTGCGTCCCTGTGGTGTTCCTGATAAAGATTACTATAATCGAAACGTCGATTCCTTGTATCATGTTATAAATCATGTTTACCTCACGTTTTGGGGGTTATTATTATTGTTATTTTTACCCTTCAACCCTCATAGGGACTTAGGTCCTCAACCATCTCCTCGCTCCAAGCCCATCTATCTTTAGTTATCCCATGCAGCTCCGACCTTTTCCTTCCATATCATTCATTTCTGATTCTACATCTCGTCTCCGTGTGGTTTAGGTCTTCCTCTCTTTCTTATGCCTTGTGGATTCCAGTCAAAGACCTTTCTAGTTATACAATTCTTAGGTTTTTTCAAAGTATGTCCTAACCAGCGACTCCGGCTCAGTAGCAAAGCAGTTCGTAATCCCGCGTACCCGGGTTCGAAACACAGCTGTCGGCGATTTGGCAGCGTTACCTTGGTTTTTTGTTTGTTAATGAAATGGTATGGGTGCCGGTCGTTCAGAAAGCAATGGCAAACCACTGAACGTAAACTTTCCCAGGAATCACGGACATCCAAAACAATTATAGAGTCGCTACTTCCTGTATAGGATATGCAACTAACATTTAACATCCACAGCCAGTCTTTTCTTCCCCTCTTGACTAGCTGGTATTCGTCTAGTTCTCTCCGTGAGCTCTACATTGGTGATTCTATAATACCATGTTATTCCTTCTATTTTACACAGGCACCAGTTATTCAATGTTTGTAGTTTAACTGTAATTGTTTACGTTGTTATCCATTGCATGTCCACGTTGCGCATGTTAAAAGTCCCCCGTTAATTGTATATCGAAAAGAGTAGGCCTGCTTGGTCAATGCTAAGGAAAACTTTCCAAATGGGAAAAACTAACCCGGACCCCACCCAACCAACAACAACAAACTGTAACGTGTGTAATTCTGTTATACACACATTTGGATCATGGCCGGTGCTACAAAATTCGTGCACAGACGTCACATTCTCACTGTGTGATCTGTACGAGGAAATTTGGGCACTTATGGACATATCCGTGAGTATGGAAAGTAACACCTTGCTTATAAACAGGACCTTTACTAATTATTGTCCGGACATAAACTCTGTTTTTCTTTAAATATGGTAGTTATTCTTGAGACACGAGACAATTACTAAGTTTTGCCGAAGCTGTAAACATCCTGGAAAGTATGTCCTTTCATACTGGAGGACAGTCATCATCATCATCATCCCCATCGTCATCATCATCATCATCATCATCATCATCATCATCATCCTCCTCCTCATCATTATCATCATCATAATCGTGATCATGTTCCCTGCCGGCTGGCGTGGGCGTTCAAGTTTTTACACAGATCTCGGTCTTTGGTGTTCTGGAACAACTTTGCTGGTGACATTAATCCATACCATCGTCTCAGCCACCACAGCATCATTTCTCTTGGTCTCCTTCTGCCTCTTTTCCCTCTGATTATTCCAGCTGGAGGCTACTGACTGGCACCTTGCCGTATTGACAGACGTTAGTTTGTTTCATTGTGCTTCAAAAATGGCATAATTACAACCCATGGCGGTAGCGAATGTCAGCGATCACACCAATTGGCATGGTAAATGTTTGTCCACAATGGATGCATGCGAACATCATGGTCATTTCCACCACCACGCATCATCCCACACTGTTGGTGTTTGGCCTATATGCAATTATTTTATATTTTGTATTTATTCCATTTCTGTTGTTTGCCCTCCATGCAACACGATCTGCGGCGACTTGCTCCCATTGTGGAATATTGATGCCTGTTGCAATCATGTATCGCTTGCACACATCTTTATATAATAGTAGAGACCCACCCCGAGATCTCTCTCCATTATGTAACTGGACGCACAAGATGTTGGAGAACAACGAGGAGTATTTTCCTTCCTTTTGGAAGATCTGTTAGTGGTATCCAGACACCATTTACGGTCCCCAACACAACGTGAGGGTTTGGAGTTCAATTTCCTGTATTGAAAAGTTCATCGTGCAGGGTGTGTCCAGTGGGGCGCAGATGGTGGAGTGGCTCCACGCTGTAGAGGTTAGGCAAGTATACAGAATGATGCGGCTGTCGGTGAGAGGAAGTGAGTGTCGGAACAGCATCAAAGAGGACATGGCACTTGATCATGATATACACACATGTGAAAATAAACATACACACACACACACGTGTACATAAAATCTCTCTCTCACACACACAACACATACACACACACACACACCCACAACAAATATATATATATATATAAAATAATATTATATATATATATATATATATATATATATATATATAAAATATATATAAAAAAAAAAACAACAAACAATACCACCACACCACCGACTATACAACCCACCCTACTACTACTACTACTACTACTACTACTACTACTACTACTACTACTACTACTACTACTACAACTACTACTACTACAACAACTACTACTACTACTACTACTACTACTACTACTACTACTACTACTACTACTACTACAACTACTACTACTACTACTACTACTACTACTACTACTACTACTACTACTACTACTACTACTACTACTACTACTAACACTTCAAACAAATACATAAGCATAAATCACAATCGCATAGGACACTCTAAAATGCTCCACATCACATGACCCAGTAGAACATAGACATAGACAGATACAGCCACCTGGGATTCGAACCTGCGGCCTGTAAACGAAGATAATAGATTTCATAAAGCAACAAGTATTTCGGGAGTGGAGATAGCGCAATGGCTAGCACACTAGTCTGCCGGACGTATGTTCTTGCCAAGTAAAAGTGACCGGTGCCATATCGGCCAAATCAGTCATGCAGTGCCGATTGGTCTCAAATGTGGGGCTAACATCCATCATGTGCCATGCCGAAAAGCGTGGGCAGTCATGTTTCGCCAACTACAGGATCACCAGAGTCTTGGATCAGCTCAGTGTTCTTGTCTCGGCCATGCCATGTGGCCATGCAATCCAGGTATTTAATTCCTTGCCTTCACCTCTTTCTTTTCTACTCAATATTGCCAATTGCACCATCTTCTCTACATAACTTGCCACCCCCCCCCCCCCACCCAAATGTGACTGTTTACGTCTAATTTCTCTAATCAGCTTGCGGGTTTCATTTGCTTCTTGTAGGACATGGTCATTGGGTTTTCCGTCTGTCAAGGGTATGTTATTGCATTTTCACCAGAAACAACATTGCCTATACCATTAGATGTTTTTCAGATAGTCTGCTCATCGTCTATGTTTCAAATCAATACAAAAGTACATGTTCTATAGGTTCTGTGTAGCACTTCAACATTCTTTTCTCTTTGCAATTGACATCATTTTATTAGTCAAAACTCTACCTTTGCTATGGCGATTCTTGTTCTAATCTCTTCAAGGCACCTCCCATCAGATGTTATGACTGTTCCGAGATAGCTGTCCGATTCACTTGTTTAAGAATATTCCCTTTTATCCTTATATTACATTGTGGTATTTATTTCTTCTTAGAGACTACCATAATCTCTATCTTCTTACAATTTAATTCTAACCATAGCTGATCACTGTGTACAACAACCGAATCTACTAAATGTTACAGATCGTGTTCATTGTCTGCAATCAACACTCTTTCATCCGCATATCTAATATTGTTGATGTTACGCCCCGAAATGGTGATTCTTTTCATATCTTCTACTTGTCTAATCATATTTTCACTGTATAGAGAAAAAAAATCTGGGCTAGCACCATATAGCCCCTACACACCCCCCCCCACCCCCCCCCCCCGGCATGAAACTTTCCCTTATTTACACTAAGCCCACATGGACGAGTTTCAAGACAGGCACTCCTAAAGGGTGTTAACCTCCAACCAGGTCTCACTCGACGTCATTCTCACATACCAGAGAATCATAACCATGTGACATATGTCACACGATCATTTGCGACGGGAAAGCTATACCTACACAACTCATCCACCGGTAAACTCCGTTGCCGTTTCCGAACTCCCGGAAATGCGCATGAATAATTTAATAGTCGTTAACAAAAGGTTATTTGAAAATCCACTTGTCTTTCCACAGGTCAGAAGTCCAGTAGGACACGGGTTTTAAGTGGTGCTGTGTGGGTTAGTGCATTTTTTGTCACATGGTTCCAAAGTTGCCTTCGTTTATTTCTATGTATTTTCTTTTAAAATCTATGACCAAATTTTATTAACGAATTTCCCAAAAGATTGATCAAAGATTTACATTTCTTTTGGGTTAAATGTGTGCCAAAGCAGTTTCCTTTTATGGGTCTTTGATGTGACTAGGCCATCCCATTTTGTTGGCCTGAGTGCACAGAGAGATAAGTACTCAGTCTTTACTTCACTTTCGCAGGCGACGAGCCCAAGGATCGAGCCCAAGGATTTCCACCGTGCTCATGGCATGATCAACATAGTTTGCTATCAGTTTCGATAAAACACACAATGAGAATTTGGTTTGTTTGCCACCGCTAGTTTTGAATTCTGTCCTAGTCCACAAATGTGCTACTGCTTCTAGTGCACCGGACTGAATTTTGCGTGGGGATTAGCTTTCCCTTTTACCAGTGTCCCTCGTCATCCTTCACAGGTACTTGTAATGTACATCCCCAGGTCAACGACGATAAGTCAACATTTTAGTCCAACTGAATGGTGTAGGGGTTGAATCCGCCACCTCGGCATCAGTACACCGGATATGTAAGAAAGAGCTCTCTTATTCATTCGCCTATGGCGACCTCCCGCTAAAGATGTCATACTGGTTACTTAATACTATTCAGTCGTCCTACTTAGAAGAAACAACTGGCAAAAGGGTTATCTATACATGTTTATATCTGCCTGTTTCTGCTTGTCAGTCAGCCCGTTCATCTGTGTGTATACTGGTGTCTATGTCTGTCTGACTGTCCACCCATCTGTCTGTCTAGCCGTCTGTCACTGAGGAAATATTTGAAGACCTCTGGGAGCCTGATCTCTAACTCTTGAGTCCGAAAGTTTCCGGAGCCTCAAAAAAGTATTTGCAACTCTATCTAGTCTAGCACTGTGGTATCTTAACTTCCACTGTTGTATCTTTCATAACTTCCACTGTTTTATATTTCTTATCTCCCACTGTTGTATCTTTCCTTCATTGATGTATATTTATCTTCCCTTTTTT
>JACEFZ010020126.1:0-17500 GCA_014155875.1 Cepaea nemoralis
ATAAACACAGGTAATTTTAGGCTGACTAACATGTCTTTCTGTTTGCACAAATCTGGCTTGCGTTGATTGATCATTATTGCTTCTGCAAACTCTAACAAGCTTCCGGTTTCAAGATGGCGACGGACGGTCGTGTTGTTTTGTGTTCGTTAACTTTTTCGCGTAAGGGATGGATTTATTCATTTCTTGCGTGTAATTGGTGTGCCAGGATGTAAAACCAGGAGTTTCTACTCAAGATCTGCGCGGGTGTTACGGAGTTCGTGCATCGAGCGAAGCCATCCTTGAGTGAATTTTCAGCAGCGTGTGTGGTTCTCAATCAAAAGTCTGTGTTTACGTTTTTTCAACATGGGGGAACAACGTGTGTTTTCCGAACGATCAGCAGTCAACATACCGAAGCGGCGTGGTAGCCGCGCAGGGAAAAAGAAGCCAGGTAAGCGCGGTGGCTTGAGACGTTTTAGACTCAAGTGTCACCGTCTAGGACTCAGGAACATCCGTATTCTATATTGGAACTGTGCCAGTGTAAAACAACGGGGCTCTATTTTAGAAACCCTAGTTTACAGGAACGACATTGTAGCACTCCAGGAGACGAGACTGGGCGATCAGCTACTCCGAATTGCCGGCTTCAAATGTTTCTATAACAGACGACATCTGGGAACGGCGATTCTCGTTCGCGACAGCATGGTGGCGTCAGAGCTAGACATGTCCAGTTGGAACAGTGACGATATACAAATACAGGCGTTGAGAGTTCATTCCAGTATACCATTCGTGTTGGTTAATGTTTATGCCCGCAATGCGAGTGTGGACGCCCAGAAGTGGCAGTGCTTAAGTGGCATATTAGGCCACGAGAGAAATGTTATTTTCTGTGGTGACTTCAACGCTAAAGGCAGATCATGGGGAAACACTTCCTCCAATACACAAGGGGAGGAGCTCGAGACTGCACTGGAAACCATCGACCTGGTTTGTATCAACAGTGGCTGTGTCACCAGGACAGCAAGCCGTCCAGGCGATGAGGACAGTGCTATTGATCTGGCGCTAGTTTCACCTTCACTCACTACAGTGTGTAGATGGGGTGTCCTAGGACACCATGGCAGCGACCACCACCCATGCAGCATATTGGTGGAGAAAGGCAGAACCAGGCAGCACAAGCTAAAGGTAAAGACGTTCCAGTATGACAGTACAGGGCAAGATGTGGTGAGTAAAATAAGACGTGACAAGCGCAGAACGTTTCAGGGCAGGAAGAAAAGGAAAAAAAGCTGGGAGCAGCCACCGTGGTGGAGTTTCGAGGTGGAGAAGGCTTGGGTGGATAAGCGTAGTGCTGTAAGGAGATGGCAAAATGCCAAGAAGAACAGAGCTGGTCATCCTAGTCCCTGCTTGCACTTAGAAAGAGAGATGCACACAAAAGTAAGCTATTTCAAAAAACTGGTCACGGTGGTTAAAAGCGAAAAATGGGCAGAGGTGTGTCAAAGAGTAAGCACAGACAAGTCACTGAAATTGTTCTGGCGACTACATAAAAGCATGAGTGGTGTAGTCAAGAATAAGAGCATTTCTGACTTCCAAGGTGCTGACCTCATCTGGCAGAGGACTGACGAGGACAAGGGCAAAGCCCTCTTTGAACGCTACCTTGAGCAGAGCAACCAGACAGACATGGGAGGCCGGAATCTGGCCAAGGAGGTCACCTCAGACAGATGCAAGGCCCAGAACACTTCGGATGAAGACACAGTGACAGGGCAAGAAATCAAGGCTGTGCTTCGACGATCAAAAAACAGTGCTCCAGGTCCTGATGGCATAAGATACGACGACATAAATAGGTGTACCGACAATGAGCTAGAGAAACTAGCAGACATGTACAACAACAGTATAGGGAGTGCTAGCATCAAGGAGGAATGGTTACACAGCTATCTGATTCCCTTGCCGAAGCCTGACAAAGACCACAAGAAAATTCAGGGATATCGAATTATAACCATGCAGAATACAATAGGCAAGCTGCTGGAGAAGGTAATTGCCAGGAAAATATCAAGCCAACTAGAGAGGCAAGGTGTTTTCCCACCTACCCTGGGTGGGTACCGTCCAAAAAGAGAAACCTGGACCAATGCAGCAGTCTTTGCCCACGATGTCTATGAAGGTTTCCACTCAGGCACTGAAACCGTTGCTGCAGCGATTGATCTTGAGGACGCATACAACAGAGTACCACTGGATTTTTTAATGTTTCAGCTTCTTGAACTAAACGTAAGTCCATTCCTCCTTAGTTGGATCGCTGCAGCTCTCTTCCAACGGAAAGTAGTTTTTAGATGTGGCAGTTGGACTTCGGAACCAACAACAATATATCCTGGCCTACCACAGGGATCACCATTATCTCCGGTACTGTTCAACGCCTACACAGTGAGAATCACCAGTGAGCAGATCACTGGACCTGGCAGGACATTGTCATATGCCGATGATGTTTTAGTGTATCGTCAGGGTAAGGATAGAGAGGAGGTTGCTGTGGAACTACAAACCGAACTCAATCGCATAAGTACTTGGTGTGATGAAGCTGGGGCAATGGTCAACCCAACAAAGGCAACAGTGACTTGGTTCTCGTTGAATAATCATATTGTCAACAATCCAACACCAACTGTAATGCTGTGTTCAGAGACGGTGGAAAGAACGCAGGCAATGAATTACCTGGGGATACGGTTTGATCGAAGCCTTGCTTATAATGTGCACATAGACCAGGTGATAACAAAGGCCAAGCGGGGTTTGGCAGCGATGCGGGTGATGGCGGCAGCAAACTGTGAGCAGCGCCATCTATGTCTTCTGTACTGAGGGGCTGGTCATGTCTGTTTTGGAGTATGCAATGGCAATCCTGACTGTCAGCCATAAGCAGATAGAAAGGATGGAAAGGATACAGAATGAAGCTATGCGCATTATTCTTGGATGTACAAGAGATACAGCATGCAGGGCGATGCGCTACCTTCTTGATTTTCCAACCATTGAAGAGAGAATGCAAGTTTGCAGGGCACGTGCCTACCTCAGAATTAACGCAAACACACAGCATCCACTGCATAGTGAAATTAGGAAGGTGAAGGGCAGCAGGTTAAAAAGAGGACGGTCGTGGATGGGTCAAGCCGAGGACATTCTTCAACAGGTGTGTTCACTTGAGGACTTAGAACCTGGCGAGGAGTGGGTGCAAGTGCCAACAGACTTCTGCACATCCTTTTCAGTTTGCATCCAACTAGATAGAAAATGCAGACAAGAAAATCCGGCTGCTGTTGAGGCTGAAGTACAAGCGTTGATTTTCGAGAATTCGCTAGACAGTGACGCGGTCATCTACACAGATGGGTCGGTCGTCCGACATGTGAGAAGCTCATGGGCCTTTACAGCTCGGGCCGGAGGGAGAATTGTGAAGGAGGACTCTGGTGCTTTCACTGAAACCACAAGTAGCCTGACCATGGAAGTCATGGCAGTAAGTAAAGCAATAACATGGCTCGAGACACAGACATTCACTAGGGCTTGTTTCCTTAGCGACTCAATGAACATGATCAAGAGGATAGAGGAGGGGTCGATCCGAAGAGAATGGTTGCTGCCTCTGAAGCGGTCTCGGCTGGCAAATATTAGTTTCATCTTCGTGCCAGGGCATGCGGGAGTACAAGGAAATGAGCGGGCTGACAAGCTCGCAGGTGAGGCTACTGTTGAGGGCGGACGCGCCATGGACCAGGCTGACATTCTGAATGCTCTACGAGAAGTGAGACTTTTGCAAGAACCAAGTGATGACTGTGAATCTACAACAATGGCCAGACTGCGAGAGCAGCAAATTAAAAGAGGGGTGGCCAAACAAGAACACTACGCAGGAAGCCAAAGAAGATTGATAAACCTAACACAGAACTGGCTGTCGTTAGCCGCTACACGCTGCGGGATTTGCTGAGGAGGGGATCCGAGCACTTATGGACTGAATGGTCCGATGTGCAACGAGGATGATCTGTCGACTAACTAACTAAACTCTAACAAGCGAGTATTTTGTGTGTTAAACAACACGCGAAAGGCAATGTCTCTGTCAATCACATGGAATATGCCTAGCAATTGATGACGTTGGAGGCTTCCGGTGTGTCAGCCCCACTAGGCTCGCATCGCCTGTGTGTCGCATCTTGTCGACCCATTGAGGTATGTGTCCTGACACTCTTTCGTTCAGCTACCTCTCTGTTCTACCGATGTAGAAGGCCTGTCAACTATTTGTGAATTGGTAAATACAATGGTTTTTGGCGTACAGAGGAAGAGGCTCTTCCACTACTGGTGTGGGAATCGGTGTGGTTCTATACCTAATGACCGGTGTTGCAGTACAGAATGTTCGGCCTACTGCAGCAGTAAGCCGGTCTTGTCTTACGAAACTATAGTCCCTAAACTCAAGGTATTCATCCAGCTAACCTTTCGAGGGGATGACGTAATGCAACGTCTACAAACGCCAACGGCCTCGGGAGGAGGAGTGCAATTGAGAGCGTAACAGTTTTACCCTAGTACGAGGAAATGCAACCTAAAGACTAAATGTCATGGCAGGGGAGACCAGGGTCTAAACATTGGTCGACAACTGGTCTAGGGTGGAAGCTCCGACAGGCCGACAGTTATAGTATTGCTTTGCTGATCCGACAGCTTCCTCAACATCTCTTGTTCCTGACGTATTGGTGTTACCTTTCCTCTGGAGTAAACTAGACAGACCGAGAGAGGGATCATGCTGCATGGGCAACACATGGTCTCTAACTTCAGCCCAGGCTTTGTTTTATGGAGAGGTGTATCTCCATGTTACAAAATATCGTCTGTCAAGACGCAAAGGGCCAGTCAAGTCTTATTTTTATTGTCATCTTCAGTCTTATTTATATTGTGTCATCTCTAGGCTTATCTTTATTGTCATCTACAGACGTATCTCTATTGTCATCTTCAGACTTAACTATATTGTTTTCTTCAGTCTTTATTGTTATCTGCAGTGTCATCTTTATTGTCATCTCCAGTCTTATCTTTATTATCATCTTCAGGCTTATCTTTATTGTTATCTGCAGTTTTATCTTTATTGTCATCTGTAGTCGTATCTTTATTGTCATCTTTAGTCTTATATGTATTGAATCTCCAGTCTTATTTTTATTGCCATCCTGTCTTATCTTTATTGTTATCTCCAGTCTTATCTTTATTGTCATCCTATCTTATCTTTATTGTCATTCCAGTCTTTTCTTTATTGCCATCATCAGTCTTATCGTTATTGGTATGTTCAGGCTTATTTTTACTGTCACATTCAGCCTTAGCTTCATTGTTATCCGTAGTTTTATCTTTACAGTCATCTCTAGCCTCAAGTTCTGTGTAATCTTTAATGTTGAAGGTGGGTATATGTTGTATATGTGTATATGTGTGTATGTGCATGTATGTATGTATGTGTGTATATATGTGTATGTGTATGTGTATATGCGTGTATATGTGCATATGTGTGTAAGTGTGTGTATGTATGTGTGCATGTGTGTATGTGTGTGGGTATGTATATGTGTTTATGTATGTATATGTGTAGTGATGTATATGTGTATGTGTGTATATGTGTTAGTGTGTGAATGTGTGTATGTGTGTATGTGTATGTGTGTGAATGTGTTTGTATGTTTGTATATGTGTATATGCGTGTGAGTGTGTGTATGTGTGTGTGGGTTTGTAAGTGTGTGTTTGTGAGTCTTTGTATATGTGTGTGAGTGTGTGTGTATATGTGTGTGAGTGTGTGTGTATATGTGTGTGAGTGTGTATATATGTGTGTGAGTGTGTGTGTATATGTGTGTGAGTGTGTACGTATGTGTGTGAGTGTGTGTGGTGTGCTCACAGCAGGTAGCTTGCCAATCGGCGGAGAATGACCGCACCAGATGTGGTAAAACGTAAATCCCGACTCAATGAATACCACGTTCTTGTCTTCAACAAGTAGACATGTATTTCTTGTTCACAGGTGGCCGAACACGTAGGCGAAACAGATGTAAGGGTCTTAGTTTCTGGGATGTCTGCGTTGGCGACAGATACTAAACACTTAGTATAGGATGGCACCTTCGTCTGATAATTTGAGAATCACCGTAAGTGTCATTCCGAAGGGCTATGCAATCTGTCTGCTAAGGCCGATAATGCAAATTACAAGACCTTACTCTTAGCACACAATGGAGCAGATGTCGAGACATTTTTGTCACATGATCATTTTATAACATTCTGTATCTGTTTCGCCGCTCGATTGTCGTTTTGTTCATTTATCTGTCCGCATCATCTCGTATTATACACTGTCTGTCTATCTCTCCGTCCGTCTGTCCGTCCATCTGCCTGTCTGACTTAATGTCTGATCGTCCGTCCGTCCGTCCGTCCGTCCGTCCGTCTGTCTGTCTGTCTGTCTGTCTGTCTGTCTGTCTGCCTGTCTGTCTGTCTGTCTGCCTGTCTGTCTGTCTGTCAGTCTGTCTGTCTGTCTGTCTGTCTGTCTGTCTGTCTGTCTGTCTGTATGTATGTATGTATGTATTCATGTATGTATTTAGGTAGGCAGGTAGGTAGGTAAGTAGGTAGGTAGGTAGGTAGTTATGTAGGTAGGTAGGTAGGTGGGTAGGTAGGTAGGTAGGTATGTCCGTTCTTTATGCGTTCGCGAACGGTCCATTCGGTTGAGATTAAATTTTCTACATGTTTTCTTTTCATTGCCGTGCAACCAATTGTAATAGTTTCTTAGTGTACAATCATCTATTTACTTACTAAAATTTAATTTTGTAATTACTTGGCTCAACATAAGAAAAAATAAAACAAGGGACGTAACTTTTAGTAGCATTGCTATATCTTAAGTTAAGTCCCCTTGCTATATGTACTCCGAACATAGATAGATAGATGGATGGATAGATAGATAAATAGATTGATCCCCACCAGGAGCTGGGCGAAACCGGGCCGGGTCCTCTAGATGGATGGATGAATAGATAGATAGATAGATAGATATATAGATAGATAGATAGATAGATAGATAGATAGATAGATAGATAGATAGATAGATAGATAGATAGATAGATAGATAGATAGATAGAGAGGGTTGGATAGACGGAGGGAGAGACGGAGGGAGAGACGGACAGACGGACGGGCAGGCAGACAGACAGACAGACAGACAGACAGACAGACAGACAGATATATAGATAGATAGATAGATAGATAGATAGATAGATAGATAGATAGATAGATAGATAGATAGATAGACAGACAGACAGATGGGCCGTGTCATCAGACAGAGAGAGAGAGAGAGAGAGAGAGAGAGAGAGAGAGAGAGAGAGAGAGAGAGAGAGAGAGAGAGAGAGTTTCGGAGAAACAAAGAATTCCCCACTAAACAATATGGCGTTTCCTGAAGGCCAACTCTACCATGCTGGGGTTCCGTGCCTCTCTTCTCTCCTAATTGATTAATATTTTGAGTATGTCTTATTGAACTACTGACACGACAAGAAAATACTCAAAGGAGGAAATGACCTTTTGCATAATTTATTAAAACATAAATATGGATTATGGTCATTCCATATATTAACAACATCAATTTCAATTAGTATTATATATCAAAAAGTGTTCACACAAGTACAAGAAATATACATTTCACTGACATAATTTCATTTCATTCGGGAAAGACTATCTTAACTTGCTTATCCTAGTTGTACTTCAGGGTGCCTGGATCCCTGATGTCACTAATTCTTTGAGCTGGTGTTAAGTTCTCCTAATGAGTGATACTTATCTCACTGGGTATAGGATAGTAAGTGTTCCTTACATTCCAGCTAAGTTACCTCTCCTACTGGGCTAGGAAACTGCTTGCAGGTGAGTTCTGGTTGGGATACTTTTCTGCATCACTTTGTCCAGAGACTTCAATCACAAAAGAAAATTCAGGCCTGGATCTAGATTCAGTCAAGCTGCTACCTTCACCAAGTCCTGCATTCAAAAGTGCTGCGCTCAGACTACTGCATTCGAACTAGTCAGGTCAGGATCTAGTGGTACTAAGCCACTATCTGCATTCTCTTGAATGGCTGTAAACACTGACACTAGTTTCAGGCTTTAGGACTCAGCGTTGTTCAACTTCGAAGTAGGCTTCTACTTCTGTTGTCTTTCACGAATGGATTATATCATTTCGTTTGTAGATGTTGCCGGCCATCCGTCAATGTCTTATACCTCGCGTCTTGGCTTTTTTGTAAAACAGGAAGATGTTTTCGTGTGCGCCATCTTGTATATTCTTGATCCAGTCCGTTTATTCCCGTATTCGCCATGATTCGTGATCTGTGCGGTTTTCAATCTGGGCGGGTCCATTTACTCTTTTTCCCCAAGTTGAAATCGTACTGGTGGTGATTGCAGTTTATGTTCTTGTACAATGGGTTCTGATTTGAGATCTTGACAGCTAGTAACAGCCTGTGAGACATTATACGACAGGGAAGAAGAAGAAGAAGAAGAAGAAGAAGAAGAAGAAGAAGAAGAAGAAGAAGAAGAAGAAGAAGAAGAAGAAGAAGAAGAAGAAGAAGAAGAAGAAGAAGAAAGAAAGAAAGAAAGAAAGAAAGAAAGAAAGAAAGAAGAAGAAGAAGAAGAAGAAGAAGAAGAAGAAGAAGAAGAAGAAGAAGAAGAAAAAGAAAGAAAGAAAGAAAGAAAGAAAGAAAGAAGAAGAAGAAGAAGAAGAAGAAGAAGAACAACAACAACAACAACAACAACAACAACAACAACAACAACAACAAGATCTATTCAGCATTTTAAATGAAATAAAGTCTTTACACTAATTAACTCATTCTTTTCAAATTACAGCTTCTTTTCGGACTCCATTGTAATCAACAGTCAAACGCTGCTGGAAAATCTCTCCAACAACAAATGTAGCAAGCGCAGGATATACATTCACAAGTTTTGGTATTGATTAGCACTTTTAGAAGCTAAAATAGTTTCAAAACCATAAGTTAAAATGGGAAAACTACTGTAAAATAATAAAAAAGATTGATAATTACAGCCATGCCAAATATGAATGTGTCTTGTCTATTTAACATCCAACTCTAGAAAGTAAAATTGAGCATTAAAATTATAAACAGACACTAGAGGATGAGTGTGATTGTCGTAATAAGTGTCGTCCCTGGGGTGATGGGAATCAACACCCACATTCTTTTAACTCCATATCATTATCTTGAGCATCTCTTGGACTTCTGTCCACAAAACCCCATCAGTCTTTGGATCTCTCTCTCTCTCTCTCTCTCTCTCTCTCTCTCTCTCTCTCTCTCTCTCTCTCTCTCTCTCTCTCTCTCTCTCTCTCTCTCTCTCTCTCTCCTTACTCTCTCTACATACTACGCAACTCTAGCTTATAACAAAATGACAAATTAATTTATTAAAGAAAAGTGTCAGGTATGTGCAAAGTGTGTGTGTAGAATGTCTGTCGTATAATCTAGGGTGTATGCAGAATCAGACCGAACAGCTCAGGATCAAAGTCTGCTTTCATCACAGTACCGGCCACACAACAGCACCATAGATCAAGTACAGAGGGACCTCACCAAATGATGCGTCTCTCCGGCCAGGTGTCGACTTCCTCCAGTGGCTCTTGGATAGTCCGGATGCCTGGTCACCAATGGTGGATGTAGTCCAATACTGATCATGAATCCGACACACACAGTGTAACTAATATGTCACTAAAAGTTCTGTGATCTGATAAACCTTGTACAGTAAAATAAATGTTTACTGCCACTTTGAAGCAAAATGGTAATTGTTAATTTTTCACAGGAATTCACCATTTGGAAAACACAATGTTAATTCAAAACAATGTTTTCCCGTAGTGAATTTGATTTGAATAACGAAAACACAAACAATAGATTGCACGATTTATTGCCTGGCATATTTCGCTGCATCTCGTCAGGTACATACTGCAGAAATCACACAACTTACGTGAATTAACTAGATAAATCCTTCAAGTTGAAATATACACAATTTCGCACAGTAATGTCACTTATCAACCACGGTAATTTTAAGCTGACTAACATGTCTTTCTGTTTACATAATTCTGGCTTGCGTTGATAGATCATAATTGCTTCTGCAAATTTTAACAAGCGAGTATTTTGTGTGTTAAACAACACGCGAAATGCAGTGTCTCTGTCCACAAAATGGCCACTTTCGCCAATGTGCCTACCGATTGAAGACGCCGGGAGCTTCCGGTGTGTCGGCCCCACGAGGCTAGCATCTCCTGTGTGTTGTATCTTGTTGACCCATTGAGGTATGTGTTCTGACACCCGTTTGTTAAGCTGTCTCTCTGTTCTACCAATGTAAACGGCCTGGCATCTACATGTGAATTGGTAAATACAATTGTTTGTGGCGTACAGAGGAACATGCTCTTTGACTGCTGGTGTAGAAATCAGTACGGTTTTATATCTAATGACTGGAGTTGCCGCACAGAATGTTCTACTGCTGTAGTAAGGCCGGTCTTGTTACAATGTTAATTGTTAATTTCTCACAGGAATTCACCATTTGGAAAACGCAATGTTAATTGTTAATTTCTCTCTATAAATACTATTGTCCCTGTTACTGGTGGTATTGTAAGTATCTTCACTCTAATATGATGAGAACTACCACGGAGGAATCACTCATAGATGATCGTTGGTTCCTTCTCAGCAGAGGTCAGGTTCTTGCCGACCCTCTGGGTTATGGGTCCAGTGCAAAGGTCGCTGAATAAAAACTGCCTTCAATGATCGAGCCATAATCTTCTTCTATGACTTGTCTGCTAGCTTGTTTGGAAAACATAGTGGAACCATATATTTATTCCCGTCTGAAATCGAGACCACTAAATCACACAATGGACAAATGTCCGCCGATGTAAATTAACATAAGACACCGTGGTCTCTTTCCATAATCAGAACAGGAACATCAAATACGTCCTTGTTGCCTCACAACATTTGGTCGACTCCTCCCAAAGGTGTTTGTCGAGACTGTTTTAAAACTGTGTCTGAATGACGTCACAAATCTGACTAGACACTAGACGTCGAGAAACTATTTTTTTCTCTCCTTTTCCGACTTGATGTAAACAACCGGCCGGCTGTCCCGCTTTGATCTGGGGAATTGTTCCCGGTACTCCAAAAAGTCTTGCCAGCCTGTGATCTGGAGAAATCTTTCCCCACAACAAAAGATCTTGCCGACTCTCATCAGGACAGTCTGTTCCCAACATCAAAGAATGGCGGCTGCCTGTAGACGAATGGCGCGACAGTCTTTCATCGATCGGCACTCCAAGAATTCCGCGACAGTGATTTCAACGTCCTGCAAAGGACACGTCAATTAAAAACAAATATGACATCAGTCGAATAGATGGAGTTCAGCGCGGCTGAATGGATAAGAACGCTCGTCCATAAACTTCCGGTGTGCTGATGCCGAGGTAGCGGGTTCAAACCCTACACCGATCAGTTGGACTGGTGTGTTGACTTCTCGTCCTTAACTTGGGGACGTATATTACAAGTACCTCAGAAGTCGGAGTTGGTTTGTCTGATGGCGAAGAACACTAATAATAGAGAAAGCTAATCCACACCGAATGAAGGCCCAGTATAGTGATGCATGCCTGTCAGTCCAGAAAGTGTATGAGTGGAGTAGGAAGTTTCACAACGAGTGACTTCTGTGACAGACTGTTCACGGCCGGGTCAGGCACACCGAGTAGTGACCCCAGAGTCGATGTTTCTACAGGAATCCAAGTACTTTATCGGCGCTGAAGAAGTTGCATTGAACGCAGTGGTGACTACATTTGTTCTTTACATTACCAGAATATGTTCACCCCAAAGAAATTTAAGGTTGTCACTTGAACACCTCTCGTATGAGTGCTAAACAGTATATGTGAATTTATTTATGAACAGTGGTCTCAACTGGTTCCCTAACTGATATGTCTGTGTACTGAAAATAATGGTGTATCTACCTTTGAAAGTTAACGAATGTCGGTCACAACATCTTTCAATGTTTATGTTGTCTAGTGCGTCCTCTAATTCCTGCGTCTTTCTTCTACTTCAATGAGTGGAAAACAATACATGCATGCTTAGTTAATAACACAATAATTAAGGAACCGAATATAATTTAATATTGTCAAGATAAGAAAACAAAAGTAGACAGTTGATACATAATAAACGACTGGTTATATATTATTGCAAATGTTTTCTCATTAATATGTTTTTTTTTAAAAAAGTAGTCAAAGTTTTACAAGCACCAAATGTAATTCAGAACAAAACAGGTGACGTGATTCTTACTTTCTTGGAAAGTAAAGTTACGTTTCCTTACTTTCTTTAAGGGTTATCAACATGTACCATGCCGATAAGCGTGAGCGGTCATGTTTCGCAATCTCGCACGACTTTTTTTAAATGTTGCATGTCCCGTGCAGGATGTTGCAGTCAACACCAGCATTTTTCACCTGCTGTTGATGTACTAGGCAAATTCTACGTTCAGTAGTTTGCCATTGCTTTATGAACAACCGGCTCCCATACCAACACGTTATAACACAACACGACACGGTATGCATCACAAATCGGTCGCGGCTGCGTTTCGAACGCCTATTAAGCGGCTCACGAACCGCGTTCGCAAGCCTTTGGCCACGGGCTTCACACGATTACGAGTCTTGAATCAGGGCTGTTTTCTTGTCCCAGATTATGCCACATGGCCAAGCCAATCTGAGTCTTCCTTTTGCTGATTTCCCATCAATGATGCCAGTTGTCACTAAGTTTTGAAATTAATTTCTTATCATAAATTGCCCAAAAAATCTTGACTGTCCATGTCTAATTTTTCTAATACATTTTACGATTTTCATTTTTTTTTCTGGTAGAATTTTGTTTTGTCCGTCCTCTGTATTCTTTGAATTTTGTCCAGAAACAACATTCCCACCGTCATCAGATGTTTCTCACCTTGTCTGCGTATTGTCCATGTTGATCACGCTTACTTGTTGTTGTTGTTTCTTCCACTTATGCCGTTAGGCGTCGTGGGGAGGGTTAATTGGAGTTCCAGCGCCGTGACTAGCACCTTTCCTCCAATTTTCTCCATAAGTCTTGAGCAGAGTTTTAGGATCAAGTAAATTCCCTACCGGTTATCACGCTTACACCAGCATATATTCAATACGGCACTTCGGCACTCTTTCTCACAGGAGTTGGCAGCTTTTTATTAATGATAAACACAATTCGTTAGGTTTTCATTAAACAATAAATAAATAATAAATTGTCACCAATGCAGTTTATTGCTACTGGTCAGTGTTGTGATGGCGCAGTCACATTTTGTACTCCTGAATGCACGGAGACCCAGGTTCGAATCTTCGGTAAGGTGTTAATTATTATCTGTCCAGAGCAACAACAAAAAAATCCCTAACCTGCACAGTTCGTAGCGACTGCACTAGCCAGATGGCCTTAATTCCTCAGGATCAAGACCTCCCCCCCCCCCCCCCTCCTTTCCTACACAGCAAGATACAAATGGCGGTAGGTGAGTTTTTTTTTGTTTTTGTTTTAAAAGACATAATACATGGAAGAATAAGTGCCGAATCTTGTCCTTACTTTCGCAGACGTCAAACCCAGTCGTCGAACCTTGCTCACGGGATTATCGGCGCAGTTCGCTTTCAACTTCGTTAACGCGACTTTTTACCTGTAACCTATTCAAAAACTTCAAACAAAAACAAAAACTAGAATAACAAAAGAATAACAAAACAAAACAATGTTTAAGGCTGTACAATAACAGAACATACAATTTGAGATCATCATTGAACAGTCGACATCAATAATACAATATTAATGATGATGAAAGCATTAATTCTTTACATTTGTGAAGGCCATTTCTGTAGGACAAATGTTGCTGCGATGTAAAAACTTCAGTAAATAAATACATACACACACGCGCGCACATCAATAAACAGTGTTAGCGGGGGTCAAATGACCGAATGGACCAGAGCGCTCGCTCTTAAACTTCCGGTGTGCTGATGTCGAAGTAGCGGGTTCAACATCTGGACCGGTAAGTTGAACTAAAATGTTGACTTCTCGTCCTTGACTTAGGGACGTAAATTACAAGTACCTCAGAAGTCGGAATGGGTTCGCCTGATGGCGAGGCACAATGGTAACAGGGAACGCTAATCTACACGCAAATATCAGTCCAAAGCACTAGAGATAAAATAAGACAGTAAAAAAGTGCTTTGTGTTTTGTTTAGCGCAAAGTTTTCTTTTTATGAAGATTTTAGCAACAGAAATAAGAAAAATTACAAGACCAAACAAAGGATTTTAAAAAAAAGAATGTTCACATCTGGAACTGAAAACAGCCCGAAAATCGAAACGGATTTTTAAAACTCTGGTGGACATTTCCCATTAGATTAACCCTCAGTTGATCCCACGGGAGCTGTGGTAACTTAGTGGCTAGACGCTCAGCCTACTTGCCTGGTGGTCATAAGTTCGAAACCGCATCAAGGTAGATATCTGAAATGGACTTGGTCGCTCAGGTCACCGGCTCCGTGGCGAAGGGTTTACGGGTGTCCTTGGTAGTCCTGCTACCCGCGTTCCAAACACAGCTGCGAGCGATGTGGCAGCAGCCCGCCTTGTGTTGGTTGTTTAGAAAATGGTGTGGGGACGGTCGTTCAGAAAGTAATCGCAAACTACTGAACGTAAACTTGCTAAGAAATCACAACAGCAAAACATTCTGGTGTTGACTGCGACTATCTGTAAAGGATATGCAATTAACTATTATTCTCAGGTCGAAACAGCGTCAAATGTGCTCCAGGAAATGTCTCGGGGAAGTAAAGGCGGTCTATGTGATACTAATCACAGCACCCACCGAGTGGTGTTTGGGTTATACAAATACTGGTTTAGCACCATATACCTAAAGTTCATTAAGGCGTGTATACGGGTCCTTTACTGGACTGACTTATGTACCTACAGAGATGTTAGGGAGCATATAAACTGAATCTATAAAGAGCATCATATAGTTATGATTCACAGTTTAGGCACTTTATTTGAAACAAACACTAGTTCTACACATCTGTCATCATCATCATCCCCATCATCATAATCATCATCACTATCTTCCTCTCATCATCATCACCATCATAGTCATCACTATCATCCTCTTCATCATCATCACCATCATCGTCATCATCACTATCATCTTCTTCATCATCACCGCCATCCTTTTTATTGTCATCAACAACGCCACCTACACCATTATCATCAACATTATTTAGACACAGAAGGCATAAACAATATGTTGCACCATTTGTTGCCTGACATATTTCGCTGCATCTCACCAGGTGCATACGTGAAATTCATATATCATATGAAATGAATAAATGAATAATACTTTAGCTGAAATAATTAAAACATATAGTCACATTGTTGCAATATGGACTGTGACTATGTATTTTAATTATTTTAGCTTAAGTATAATTCATTTATTGTCCTCCTATCGGAGCTTCCGTCCTAGACCATTTGCCGACCAAGGCTATGGGCCTGATCTGCCCCGCCATGACATGTAGTCTTTAGGTTCCATTTCCTCGCACTAGGAAAAAGCATCCCTCCCAAATGCGCTCTTCCGCAAGATTTCTCCTATCTTACACTATAAGTCTTTTTCCTCCGTTGTACTTCTTGACTTGTTCCTTCTTCCTCTTACATTTCTCCTAACACAATCATCCTCCAACCTCATTCTTCCTATCAATAACACTTATCTATCTTTATTATTACTCATATCCTAGTATTCCGCATCCCTTATTTTGCATAAATCCTACTTGCTCATTTATGATACCTCTATGATACCTCCCGCATGATAGATCGCAGGACGATGAAAGATGCAAAGGTAGTTTATTTGCCATATATATTAACGATCTACCTTTGCATCTTTCGTCGTCCTGCAATCTATTTGCAGATGACTGTACAGTGTCACAAACGCTGAAAACTGCATTTTACTGGAGTTGTCTTTACAACAAGAATTAAATAATGTAGTTAGGTGGAACTATTCAAACCGTATGCAAATTAACACCACTAAAACAAAAGCAATGTTATTAGCAACCAGACAAAGACGTCAAACTCTAAGCTCACATACATCACTTCAACTTCACATCGATAACATGCCAGTAGAAAGTGTAATTGAGCACAAAACATTAGGCCTAATCATTGATAGAAACCTAACCTTTAATTCCCACGTTCAAGCGCTCATTAAACAAAAAGCGAAAAAAGTCTACCAACTCGTAAAAATTAAAAACCTCCTTGATGAGGACACAAGGAAACTATTCAATACTTCTCATATATAATACAGACACACTTTGACTACTGCTCTACAATCTCTAATTCAAACACCAAGCGACTTTACTCACTCCAGAAACGGGCCATGAGTCTAACTTATAGCAAACATTTATCTGACAATCCTAGCCTGTATAAACGCCTTCAGTTACTACCATTCCGCAAACGCCTGCTTTTCAATAGAGCTAAACTAATTCACAAAATCCTGCATCGGAATGCCCCAAATTACCTTTGACCATTGTTTAAATATAATGCTAGACACAGTAAACGTTTAAATATATTACACATTCTGAAGCCTAGGATTGACTTATACAAAAACAAGCTTAACGTACTCTGCAGCTCAGCTGTGGAACAATCTTCCACAAGAAATCAAAGACATCACCAATCCCTATTCATATAATCGCAAATTATTCGAGCACTATCTCAATACGGATTACCTACCCCCTTAATAATAGAGATAATAATAATAATAACAAAACCCTAGTATAACAGCCAGTCCCCTTTTTGTAGGCCAGTATATTCCACATGGCTAATAACAAGTGTTAGACCATTATCTAATATTACTGTGTCGTGTAGTTTTGATGTTCGCATTTTGCCCATGCCTTTATAATGCATATCTTTTATATTGTTGCTGTTCTTTGTTAGCCTTGAATGATGTGTGAATGAAATAATGTATGAAAGAGAGTGATAGAAGGGCAGAATGTTAGACGGGCCTGCGTGCCCAATTCTTAACCCTTTGAAAATAAAGTTTGTTCGTTCGTTCGTTCGTGATGAAGGCAATGTGTGTTGCAGTGGTCTCCTCTAACCAACGGTATCGCTGTGACTGTTTCCACCTTCATTCTCATGCTGGAGGTCGTAGCCTCATATGCCATACTCTTCTTTTTCAAGAATCGTCCGTTAGCCTTCGCAATGAAACCCCAACCACTCCGTCTGTTTTTCACCACTGATCCATCAGTATAGATCACTATGTCACATTGATGTGTATTACTCTGGATCAGTTGTTGCACCTCAGATTCTGAGCGGCCCGCTGCCCATTCTCTTGCACTCAGACCCTGTGTTAATATTACTTTGTGTCCGTCCGCCCTGTCTGCCTGTAGTTCAACCCACTCTTTTTCACGATTTATGGTCTCTGGATCACACACCTGACGTATAGATATTTCTGCCTGTGCCATCCAGGATCTGCCTCGTCTTAGTCTATGTCCCTTGACCATATCCATGGCTTCATGCAGGGGTGATCCCTATCAGCAGCAACTCTCAGGCATCATTTGGCCTGAAGGACCCTATGCCTATCCGCC
>JACEFZ010020126.1:22500-40000 GCA_014155875.1 Cepaea nemoralis
ATTGATGATGATGGTGGTGATGATGAAGAAGATGATAGTGATGATGACGATGATGGTGATGATGATGAAGAGGATGATAGTGATGATGATGATGATTATGATGATGGGGATGATGATGATGACAGATGTGTAGAACTAGTGTTTGTTTCAAATAAAGCGCCTAAACTGTGATCATAACTATATGATGCTCTTTATAGATCCAGTTCATATGCTCCCTAACATCTCTGTAGCAACATAAGTCAGTCAAGTAAAGGACCCATATACACGCCTTAACGAACTTTAGGTATATGTTGCTAAACCCAGTATTTGTATAACCCAAACACCACTCGGTGGGTGCTGTGATTAGTATAACACAGACCGCCTTTACTTCCCCGAGACATTTCCTGGAGCCCATTTTGACGCTGTTTCGACCTGAGAGTAATAGTTAGCTGCATATCATTTACAGAACGTCGCAGTCAACACCAGAATGTTTTGCTGTTGTGATTTCTTAGCAAGTTTACGTTCAGTAGTTTGTGATTACTTTCTGAACGACCGTCCCCCACACTATTTTCTAAACAACCAACGCAAGGCGGGCTGCTGCCACATCGCTCGCAGCTGTGTTTGGAACGCGGGTAGCAGGACTACCAAGGACACCCGTAAACCCTACGCCACGGAGCCGGTGACCTGAGCGACCAGGTCCATTTAAAATAGCTACCTTGATGCGGTTTCGAACTTATGACCACCAGGCAAGTAGGCGAGCGTCTAGCCACTGCGTTACCACAGCTCCCGTGGGATCAACTGAGGGTTAATCTAATGGGAAATGTCCACCAGAGTTGTAAACATCCGTTTCGATTATCGGACTGTTTTCGGTTCCAGATGTGAAAATTCTTTTTTTAAATCCTTTTTTAGGTCTTGTAATTCTTCCTTAATTTCTTTTGCTAAAAATCTTCATAAAAAGAAAACTTTGCGCTCAACAAAACACAAAGCAATTGTTTACTGTCTGATTGTACTTCTAGTGCACTGGACTGGTATTTGCGTGCAGATTAGCTTTCCCTGTTACCATTGTGCCTCGCCATCAGGCGAACCCATTCCGACTTCTGCGGTACTTGTAATTTACGTCCCCAAGTCAAGGACGAGAAGTCAACATTTTAGTCCAACTTACCGGTCTAGGTGTTGAACCCGCTACTTCAACATCAGCACACCGGAAGTTTAAGAGCGAGCGCTCTGGTCCATTCGGTTTTCTGACGCCTGCTAACACTGTTTATTGATGTACGTCTATGTGTGTGTATGGTTTTATTTACTGAATGTTTACATCGCAGCAACATTTATCTTACAGAAATGGCCTTCACAAATGTAAACAAATAATGCTTTCATTATCATTATTATCTTATTATTGATGTCAACTGTTCAATGATGATCTTCAAATTGTATGTTCTGTTATTGTACAGCCTTAAACATTGTTTTGTTTTGTTATTCTAGAGAAGTTTTTGAATAGGTTACAGGTAAAAAGTCACGTTAACGAAGTTAAAAGCGAACTTCGCCGATAATGCCGTGAGCAAGGTTCGACGCCTGGGCTCCGCGCCTGCGAAAGTGATGACAAGATTCGCCACTTATTCTTCCATGCATTATGTTAGAAAAAAAAAAAAACCTCAACTACCGCCTATAGTATCTTGCGGTGTAGGACAGGGGGGTCTTGATCCTGAGGAATTAAGGCCGCCAGGCTAGTGTAGTCGCCGCGAACTGTGCAGGTTAGAGTTTTCTTTTTGCCCCCGACAGAAAAAAAATCACACCTTACCGAGGATTCGAACCTGGGTCTCCGTGCATTCAGGAGTACAAAATGTGATGGCGCCTTCACAAGACTGACCCATAGCAGGAAACTGCATTAGTGACAATTTATTATTTATTTATTGTTTAATAAAAACATAACGAATTGTGTTTATCACTAATACAAAGCTGCCAACCTCAGCAAAACAGAGGTAATGACTATAACTAAAGAAGAACAAACAACAACAATTCACCTAAACGAACATCCCTTGAAACAAGTAAAGAGTGTCAAGTACCTAGGAAGTATAATATCATCAAATGGCAGATCAGAAGACGAGATCGAAAATAGGTGCAATAAGGCAAAGCAACTCATTGGACAAAGGGCACCATTACTAAAGAATAAACGTGTATCAATAACTACTAAGAAAGCACTTTACAACACAATCTTCCTACCAACTCTATGCTACCAATGCCAAACCTGGACAATGACAGAAAAAGAGAAAAGAAAAATCACAACAACAGAAATGAGGTTCCTGAGAAGAATACTCAACGTATCAAGAAGAGATAAGATCAGAAATGAAGAAATCAGGACTAAAGTGGGGATTAAAGCAGCACTAGATTTTATTAGAAAGCAGCAAGTCAAATGGTTTGGCCATGCAAGAAGGTTACCAGTCAACAGCATACCACAACAAGCAATGATGTACAGACCAGACTGAAACAGAGGAAGAGGCCGACCATGTAAACGTTGGACGGAGGGAATAGCAGAGTCCATGGGAATGTCGATATATGAAGGCCATAATCGGGCACTCTCACGAAGTTTATACTTCACCTCGACACCGCAAGGTTCAAGAGGAACATGATGAGATAAGATGAGTAAGCGTGTGGAACATGGACAATACGCAGACAAGGTGAGAAGCTTCTGATGGCGGTGGGAATGTTGTTTCTGGAATAAATTCAAAGAATACAGAGGACGGACAAAACAACATTCAACCAGGAAAAAAAATGAAATCGTAAAATGTATTAGAAAAATTAGACATGGCTAGTCAAGATTTTTTGGGCAATTTATGATAAGAAATTAATTTCAAAACTTAGTGACAACTGGCATAATTTAAGGGAAATCTGCAAAAGGAAGACAGAGAGGTAAATATATGGATGGCTTGGCCATGTGGCATAATCTGGGACAAGAAAACAGCCCTGATTCAATACTCGTAATCGTGTGAGGCTCCGTGGCCAAAGCTTTCGAACGCGGTTCGTGAGCCGCTTACCAGGCGTTCGAAACGCAACCGCGACCGATTTGTGTTGCATACCCTGTAGTGTTGTGTTATAAGTGTATTGGTATGGGAGCCCGTCATTCAGAAAGCAATGGCAAACTACTGAACGTAAAATTTGCCTAGTACATCAACAGCAGCTGAAAAATGCTGGTGTTGACTGCAGCGTCCTGCAAGGAATATGCAACATTTAAAAAAATCGTATGAGATGGCGAAACATGACCGCTCACGCTTATCGGCATGGCACATGTTGATAACCTTTAAAGAAAGTAAAGAAAGGTAACTTTGCTTTTCAAGAAAGTAAAAATCACGTCATCTGTTTTGTTCCGAATTATATTTGGTGCTTGTAAAACTTTGACTATTTAAAAAAAATATATATATATTAATGAGAAAACATTTGCAATAATATATAACCAGTCGTTTATTATGTATCAACTGTCTACTTTTGTTTTCTTTTCTTGACAATATTAGCAATGTATATGCATATCACTGATTAAATTATTATTCGGTTCCTTAATTATTGTGTTATTAACTAAGCACGCATGTATTGTTTTCCACTTATCATTGGCACTTTGCCGTCATGACAGACGATAGTTTGTGCTTTAAAAAGGCATAATAGCTTTTACCTATGGCGGTAGCAATTATGACTGATAAGGACAATTCGCGCTGTAAATGTTCGTTCACAGTGGGTGCATGTGAACACGTGGCCATGTCCACCATCATGCACCATCTTACGTCTCACACGCTCGGTGTGTGACTTATCTGCAACAATTTTCTCCTTTGTCTATATTCCATTTCTTATGTTTGCCCTCCATGCAACATATTCAGCGGCGACTTGCTCCCAATGTGCATTATCAATGCCTGTATCAATCATGTCCCACTTACACACATCTTTGTATCGTAGTAGAGGCCGACCCTGAGATCTCTTACCCATCTGTAATTCACCAAAAAAGATGTCCTTTGGTATTCTACCATCATCCATCCTCCTAAGATGTCCTATCCATCTAAGTCTACGAAGACTGAGCATGGAATAAACCGTCACACAACCTGATCTTTCCAATACTTCAGAATTTATGATTTTGTCTTGCCACTTAATACCAAGAATTCTTCGCAGACACCGCATATGAAAGCTGTTTAAACGTTTCTCTTGGTGTGAGTAAGTTGTCCAGGTTTCACTGCCATAAAGAAGAGTACTAAGGACACAAGCTTGATAGACAAGGACTTTTGTTTTGGCAGTAAGCTTCCTGTTCTCCCAGACTCTTTTTCTTAACCTGTTCATTGTTGTTGCTGCCATACCAATCTGGATGTTGATTTCCTGATCTAGGGATAATTTGCTATTTACCACTGATCCTAGATATGTAAAATGGTCTACCATCTCTAGTTCGGCGTCGTCAATAAAGATTGATGGTACCCAATGTGCACCTTGTGACATAATCTGTGTCTTCTTTTTGCTAATTGTTAAACCAAATTCAGAACAAGCATTGGAGAATGCAGATAGTTTTCCACTTATAGAAGCAGAAGAAAGACGCAGGTATTAGAGGAAGCACTAGACAACATAACATTTGAAAGATATTGTGACCGACATTCGTTAATTTTCATGGATAGATACACCATTATTTTCAGTACACAGACATATCATTTGGGGTAGCTGTTGAGGCCACTGTTCAGAATTAAATTCACATATACTGTTTAACCCTCATACGAGGGGTGTTCAAGTGACAATGTTTTGCATATCCTTTACAGGACATCGCTGTCAACATCAGCATATTTCAGCTGATTGTGGATTTCTTGGCAAGATTACGTTCAGTAGTTTGCCATTGCTTTCTGAGCGACCGGCTCCATACTCTCATAAGTCACTGGCGCGACTCGAACCGCTTCCAATTCTCGTGCGCTCACGTCAACCACTAACTCGCTAACTCCTCGACCAGGGAGACCGGCATGTTCAAGTGACAATCTTAAATTTCTTTGGGGTGAATATATTCTGAAAAAGTAAAGAACAGATGCATGCTTTTTCGATGTAGTCACCACTGCGCCCAATGCAAGTCCTCCAGCGCCGATAAAGTGCTCGGATTCCTGTAGAAAAAATACTCTGTGGTCACAACTCGGTGTGGCTGACCAGGTCGTGAACAGTCTGCCACAGATGTCACGCCGTTTTGAAACTTTCTATTCCATTCATAGCTAGCTGGACTGACAGGCATGCATCACCATACTGGACCTTCATTCGCTGATCCATTTGCGTGTGGATTAACTTTCTCTATTACCAGTATCCCTCGCAATCACACGAACCTAGTCCAACTTCTGAGGGACTTATAATATACATCCCCAAGTTAAGGACGAGAAGTCAACACATCAGTCCAACCGACCAGTGAAGGGGTTGAACCCGCTACCTCAGGATAAGCACGCCGGAAGTTTAAGGACGAGCGCAATCATAGAAAGCCTCTCAGCAGTTTGATGTTAAATAGACAAAACAAATTCATGTTTGGTATGGCTGTAATTTTCAATAGTTTCTTTTATTTTACAATAGCTTTACCATAGCAACGTCTGTTTTTGAAAATATTTTAGCTTCTAATAGTGCTAATTAATACCAAAACTTATTAATGCATATCCAACGCTAGTTGCATTTGTTGTTGGGGAGATTTTCCAGCAGATTTCCCGTTGATTACGTTGGAGGCCGAAAAGAAGCTGTAATTTGAAAAGAGTGCGAAAGTTAATTACTGCAGAGACATTAATTAAAAAGGTGCATAGATCATCTTGTTGTTGTTGTTTTTGTTGTTGTTGTTGTTTTTGTTGTTGTTGTTGTTGTTGTTGTTCTTCTTCTTCTTCTTCTTCTTCTTCTTCTTCTTCTTCTTCTTCTTCTTCTTCTTCTTCTTCTTCTTCTTCTTCTTCTTCTTCATCTTCTTCTCCTCCTCCATCTTCTTCCCCTCCTCCTTCTTAGTATTATCATTATTATTCTCCTCCCCTTCTTATTCTTCTTATTGTTATTATTTTATTATTCTCCTTCTCTCCCTCATTCTTCTTAATATTATCATTATTATTCTCCTCCTCCTCCTCCTCCTCTTCCTCCTCCTCCTTCTTCTTCTTCTTCTTCTTCTTCTTCTTCTTCTTCTTCTTCTTCTTCTTCTTCTTCTTCTTCTTCTTCTTCTTCTTCTTCTTCTTAGTATTATCATTATTATTCTCTTCCTCCTCCTCCTTCTTTGTATTATTATTATTCTCCTCCTCCTCCTTCTTCTTAGTATTATGATCATTATTCTCCTCCTACTTCTTCTTAGTATTATCTTTATTAGTCTCCTCCTCCTCCTCCTCCTCCTTCTTTCCTCTATTGATGGGAGTGCACCACACCTACTTACACACCTCAGAGGTCAATGTCTTCATCTTCAGCATGCATTTGTGTAAGATTTTCTACCCCTAGACAGACTCCATCCAAGATAACGGACTCTATCCGTGAGTAGGTTATGGTTTCCTTACAATTCCGATTACCAACTTCCATGGGAATTTATCGTGCACAACATGCACAAGCGACCTTCTGTTTTCGTCCTTAATCGAGAAGTCTAGGTATCAGATCTCACTACCCAATATGTGATAACATTACCCAATATGTGATATCATTAGAGACCAATGGTTCTTGGAAACATCACCAGCTCCATGTAGAATCCAGTAACATCTCACCGAAGGCAGAAACCGTAACTTCTCAGCCAGGATTCTCAGTGTGGGCCTGTGTATGCCTGTATACCTCACATCGTCATAGGTTTCCAGTCGGGTGTCCTGTCCAGATCTTCTCACACATAGGTCTTTAGAAATGTCTCCTCAAATTAATATCCTGTGTTGGTAAAAACGTGATCAGCCACTATTTGTGGCTGACTCAGTCTCAGGATTATTAATCTGAGCCTGGGATGGGACCTAATATAACTTCGCTTTGAGGTTGAACAGGGTAGGGTTAATGATATAATCTTCATCAAAAGCTAAATATAGGTCAAGGGCCAAAAGTGCACTGGATCGCCAGGGGAAAGGGACTTCCCTTGGTAAGATTTTCCTGTTCTATTGACAGGCTTAGCAAGCCGGTAGGGCATTTTTCTTACTGCTCAAAGAAAAAGAGATGCAGCTATACAGGACAGAATTACGAAACAATACAAGGACGTTGCGGCGACTAACCTTCATCAGCAAACAAATACATACACAAAACTCAACATATAATCATGGAGAAGACCCTCAGGTGATTACATTAAGGCATCAGGACGGGATGAGAAGAATAAAAAGATGAAAAAATGAGAGCAATGAAGATTTTTCATACAAATTTATTCTTCTCACTCCGTCCTTATGCCTTAATCTAGTCATACGAGGGTCTTCTCAGTGAGTATTTGTTGTGTTTTGTGTATGTATTTGTTTGCTGATGAAGGCTAGTTGCCGCAACGTCCTTGTATTGTTTCGTAATTATGTTATGTAAAGCTATATTACTTTGTGTTATTTTATAGTTTACATTTCCACAGCTTTACTGCAGTTCCTCTAATTATATTCAAAGAAAGATAGAGAAGCATAATCGGATTCACTCAATGTATCAAGAGAGATAAAATCAGAAATCATGAAATCAGGACTAAAGTGAGAATTATCGTAGCTTTAGACTACATTAGAAAATATCAAGTGAAATAGTTCATTTGGCTACCAACTAACAGTATATCACAACAAACAATGATGTACAAACCAAATGGAACCAGAAGAAAAATCAGTGAAAAACCAGTCTTCTTCATTAGTGAGTTATTGTTGGGTAGAACTATTTGTTCTGTTTTTCCGTCGGTGAATATTTAATATTCGTATGTCATAAAGCTGTCATCTACTGTCCATAGTAAGTACCTGGCGGAGTATGGCAGGGGGGTCTTGAGCCCTGAGGAATTAAGGCCGCCTGGCTAGTGCAGTCGCCGCGAACTGTGCTGGTTACGGTTTTCATTTTGTCAATACTGTTATGTGACACGTATATATCAAAGCCGCGTATGTGCGTAACAGCTGATACTATTAACATATAGGGTACACACCCGTACGTTGCCTCAAGAGAGAGAGGTTTTGTTAGCCACTTTAGTAACAGTTTCTAAATTGCTTTTTAATTATATAACCAGCATAGTTGGATACCTCTTGAGAAAACATATTAAAAGGTACCTTATTCAAATCTGAAGGTAATTTCTAAGCCGAGATATTAATGTTTGTGTGTCAGTATATCATTTAATATAAACAAATAGAAAAAAACAAAACGATTTTTACCCTCTCACAAAATGTGACCTACCTACACATACACACATCTGTTGGTTACACTGACGCAAGAGAGATTAACACTGTCGTGTTTAACGCAAGGACAGATAACTACTGCCAGTTTATATATATATATATATATATATATATATATATATATATATATATATATATATATATATATATATATATATATATATATATATATATACATGCACACACAGATATATACATCTCCTCGTCAAGCTGTGATGACGTCAGACCGCAGGCGCTATTTCAAGCGCAGTTGTCTACGCAAGGCCACGAGGCTGAGATCCATTTTAATAAGAGAATTCGCCTTATAAAGTTACCCAAAAATAATCGACCCGACCGTGTAGAGTGATGAAAACTTACACATAAATACTAGAATAGATGTTGAATGCAAACATGCATTCATTGGCACGCAAATCGCTGTGAATAATCCATAAAAATAATAACTAGTCATCTCTTGAGTATGAGAAGGAAGCGGCTATTTCCCGTCATTGAAATATGACATTAACAGCATGCGACCTTCACTTTAGTTTGGGATGATTCCCCCCCCCCCCCCCTTTCCCGACTTTTGCAGTCTAAAATGATACAATTTATGTAAAATTGGATGCTACTTCTAAAAATACATACTAGAACAAGCAAAGACATCTGCATAAAACGTCACTCTGTATGTTTTTGTAGGAATCAAATTTCAGAAACACGAGATGTACACATATAAACGAAGGTGGGGACAACTTTTTAAGGTAATCGGTCCCTTTTTTAACGCGATCTTGAAATAATCGGGGAATTTAACATCATGAGTATTCTACACCTGGTTAAATCGGAGACACAAAAACAAGAAAACGAAAGTCACCGCAAAAAAATCTCCGATAATATTCGACACCCTAAAATGTAGTGCCTAGGTTTTTCTTCATAACTCCCACAGCAGGAGCCTGTTGGGGGTATGTAATGTAGACAGACAGACAGACAGATAGACACACAGACATATATAGACAGATAGACAAACGGACAGGCAGTTATTCAGACAGACAGACAGACAGACAGACAGACAGACAGACAGACAGACAGACAGACAGACAGACAGACAGACAGACAGACAGACAGACAGACAGACAGACAGACGGACGGACGGACGGACGGACGGACGAACGGGCGGGCGGGCGGGCGGACGGACGGACAGACAGACAGTATATAAAACGAGACGAGACCATACTGACAGACAAATGAATAAAACGACACACGAGCGGCGAGGACAGACACAGAATGAGGTCATACGATCATGTGACAAAATTGTTTTCAAAATCTGCTCCATTGCGTGATAAGAACAACATATTATAATTTGTGTTATCGGCTTTAGCCAACTGATTGCATTGCCTTCCTAACGACACTTACGGTGATTCTCAAGTTATCGAACAAAAGTGCCATCGTATACCATTTAGTGGCTTCTCCCAAAGCAGACATCCCAGAAACTAATACCTTCACATTTCCTACGTCTACGTTCTCGGCCACCTGTAAAGAAGAAATACATGTCTACTTAGATCAGTGAAAGGGTTACAGTGTGGAGGATATAAAGGTGGTCTTCATTTATTCGGGTTCTGGGTTTGACCGCATCTGGTGCGTTTATTCTCCGCACAATTGCAAGCCGCCTTCCAAGAACATATATCACACACACACACACACACACACACACACACACACACACACACACACACACACACACACACACACACACACACACACACACACACACACACACACACCTGTAACATTACAGATTTACAATGAATTGCAGGCTTAAGATGACAGTAAAGATAAAACTATAGATAAAAATGAAGTTAAGGCTGAATGCGACAGTGCAGATAAGACTGAAGATGACAATAACGATAACACTGATGATGAGAATAAAGATAAGACAGAAGATGACAATAAAGATAAGTCTGAAGATGACAATAAAGATAAAACTTAAGATGACAATAAAGGTAAGTCTGAAAATGACAATGAAGATAAGAGTGATGATGACAATAAACATAAAACTGAAGACTACAATAAAGATAAAACTGAAGATGACATTAAAGATAAGACTGGGAACGACAATTCAAAATATCCAAGGTGCAAAGAGTGCATATCAAGATGAAAACTGACAGGCCATTATAAAAGCGAGACAGGACAAGGCGCATATTTACCTTGAGCTGTCCCAAACGAGTCTTTGTACGATATGACATCAATACCTACATTAAGAAAACAAGAATGAACGGTTAAGTATGTTATTTTAAAGAAATGTTTTTTTTTTTTTTAAAGCAGTTTCTGGCTACGGGTTTGTGATGTGGTAACACCATTGCATTTTGTAAGCCTGGGGGACAAGGAATAGGTAGACTATCTTTCCCTCATTTGCATAAGTAAAGAGCGTGGTCGCCCATATAGACAACGCCACGCATGCGCAGACGCCCACATAAACAACGTCACGAAAAAAAAACACCAGCGGATGCGGTTTTTTTTTTTTACATACGGTGGCTCGTAGGTCGACCCAAGCCTAAAATGGCGCCCTAAGACTGTCTTGAGAAGTGAAGGCGGGCGGTGTGATACCGACCACGTGACCCACTGAATGCAGATTGAGCTATAAAAATGGGTCTGGCATTTATATACTCGAAGCGCCTTACAGCGTGTAGGAGAGTAGTTTATTTCATGTACTTTGTTGTACTATGGGCTGGCTAATCTGTTTTACCAGGGACTGACTAATCTGTTTTACTAGGGACTGACTAATCTCTTTTACTAGGGACTAACTAATCTGTTTTACTAGGGATTGATGAATAATTTACTAGGGTCTGACTAATCTGGTTTACTAGGGATTAACTAATATTTTACTAGCGTATGACTAATCTGTTTTACTAAGGATTAATTAATATTTTTCTAGGGTCTGACTAATCTGTTTTACTAGCGATTGACTAATCTGTTGTACTCTGAACTGACTAAGCTATTTTTACTAGTGATTAACTAATGTTTTACTAGGAACTGACTAATCTGACTTACTAGGGACTGACTAATATTTTACTAGGATCTGATTAACCGGTTTTACTAGCGATTGACTAATGTTTTACTAGGGATTGACTAATATTTTTTAAGAGTCTGACTAATCTGTTTTAGTAGCGATTGACTAATGTTTACTAGGGACTGACTAATTTTTTTTTGTTTTTGCTAGGTACTGACAAATATGTTTTACTAGGGACTAACTAATCTGTATCACTGTGGATTGAATAATGGTTTACTAGAAACTAACTAATCTGTTTTACTAGGGATTGACTACGGATTTACTAGGACTAACTAATCTGTTGTACTAGGGATTGACTAATGTTTTACTAGGGACTAACTAATCTGTTTTACTAGAGACTGAATAATGTTTTACCATGGATTGACTAATGTTTTACTAGGGATTGACTAATGGTTTGCTAGGGATTGACTAATTTGTTTACTAGGGATTGACTAATGTTTTACCAGGGATTGACTAATGTTTTACCAGGGATTGACTAATGTTTTACTATGGATTTACTGAAGTTTTACTTTGGATTGACTAATCTGTTTTACTAGGGACTGACTAATCTGGTTTACAAGTGACTGACTAATATTTTACTAGGGATTGACTAATGTTTTAGCAAGGATTGACTAATATTTTACTCGGAATTGTTTAATATTTTACTAGGGATTAATTAATATGGTTTACTAAGCACTGACTATTCTGTTTTATTAGAAATTAGCTAATATTTTACTAGGGACTGATTAATCTGTTCTACTAGGAAATGACTACTATGTTTTATTGGGGACTGCCTAATCTGTTTGACTGAATACTTACTAATTTGTTTCACTAGGCGCTGACTAATCTGTTTTACTAGGCGCTGACTAATCTGTTTTACTAGGCACTGACTAATCTGTTTTACTAGGCACTGACTAATCTGTTTTACTAGGCCCTGATTAATCTGTTTTACTAGGCACTGACTAATCTGTTTTACTAGGCACTGACTAATCTGTTTTACTAGGCACTGACTAATCTGTTTTACTAGGCACTGACTAATCTGTTTTACTAGGTACTGTCTAATCTGTTTTACTAGGCACTGACTAATCTGTTTTACTAGGCACTGACTAATCTGTTTTACTAGGCACTGACTAATCTGTTTTACTAGGCACTGACTAATCTGTTTTACTAGGCACTGACTAATCTGTTTCACTAGGCACTGAATAATCTGTTTTACTAGGCACTGAATAATCTTTTTTACTAGGTACTGACTAATCTGTTTTAATAAGGAACGACTAGTCTGTTTAACTTGGGACTGACTTATCTGCTTTAATAGGGATTGGTTAATCTGTTTTAGTAGGTACTCACTAAAATGCTTTACGTGAGAATGACTTTTCTATTTTAATAGGGCCTGGCTGATCTGTTTTATTAGTGACCGACTAATCTGCCGAAGATCATGAAGTTGATGGGACATTTTCCTGACTTACTTTTCAATTTTCTTGCTGTTATTGTTGCTGTTATTGGTGCTGATTTAGAAAAATGAAAGTATCCAGATATAAATATTTATTAATGATACCACCACCAGGCCGGTGCTGGGTGACAGAGTTACGAGGGCAATAGGTAATCTCGCACACGGCTTTCGAAACACGGCTGCGGGCGATTTGGCAGCAGACCGCCTTGCTCTGGTGTTCATTCAATGGTAGGGGGGGGGGGCTGAGTGGTCTCGAGGTATGGTGTCTGCCTCGAGTGCTGGAGATCCCGAGTTCAAGCCCCGGTGAGGACCGGGATATTTTTACGTGGACTTCTTGTAACAAAATGTCCCTTGGTCTCAGGGTAGTGAGATCGGACGCCCGTGTGTATTGTTGCGCACGTAAAACATCCCTTGGCAGTTGGAAATCGAAAAAGAGTAACATAACGGCGTTGCCCGGGCAAAATGTTGAGTTCAAAATCTATCCAAAGTATTTCAGGATCCTCACCGGTGCTACGGAGTTCGTGCACTAAGCTAAGATTCTCCGGACTCAGGTTTGAGTTAGGAGTAGAACGAAGCACTTATGGGTTACACCCGTGTGCCGTGATGTTGATCCATCGACTAAACTAAACTAAACTAAACTAAACTAAACTAAACCAAACTCATTAATTGGTATGAGTGCGGGTCGTCCAGAAAGCAATGACAAACCACGGAACGTAAACTTGCCAAGAAATCACAAATAGCCAAACATGATGGCGTTGACTGCGACGCCCTGTAAAAGATCTGGAAATAACTAACTACTACCAAAAGCACTTGCACGCAGGCCATGTGTTCGAATCCTGGTTGTGGAAATGTATCCGGGCCCCAGATAGACCCAGCCTAAATTGTGTACCAAAAAGTGTTCTAGGAAATACAGCCCGGAAATACAGGCGGAGAGATATTCATCACATGACCGAACTAGTGCAAAATAGTGCAACGCGCCTAGCAACATATATCCTATACGTCTCAACGCATAGATATGGTGGCTTTACTTTTCTTTCTCTCCTCCAATTAATTCATGTTAATATATAGATATATAAATATATATGAAACCACAAGTGACATATATTGATATATATATATATATATACACGTGTGTGTGTGTGTGTGTGTGTGTGTGTGTGTGTGTGTGTGTGTGTGTGTGTGTGTGTGTGTTTGCATGTTCAAGAATGATGATGACCATTCATTTCATCCAGTGGGGTTGAAAGTATTGAGTCGTGAGTTCTAAGATGGCTGGTGAGGCCTATTTTGGCTCGAAATGTTCTTTGACAATGTGGGCAAAGAATGCTAGACGTTCCAGGAGGAGGATCTCTTGCAGTGGTTTTCTTGTCCAGCCTTTTTTTTCACAGCGTTTGCAATCCTGTTTGCTTCACATGTGATTGCACCCTTGCGTAATGCTGTACGCCACGAATTTCGGTCTTTGTGTCATAATAAATTCCAAAAAGCTTTCAGTAAGATTTTTAGTGTCTTTAAAGCATTTCCTCTAGCCGCCTAGGGAGCGTTTCCCACAACGCAGCTCGCAGTAAAGAAATTCGTTTAGTGAGCCTTTGATCTGCCATGCGAGTTAAGTTACCAGCCCAGCGAATCTGATTCTTTATTAGTAGAATGTGGATACTGGACATGGACGCTCTTTCTAGGACTTCAGTGTCTGGGATCTTGTCTTGCCATTTAATGTTTAATATCTTACTAAGGCAGACTGTGTGGACGTGGTTTAAATTCCTAGCGTGTCGCTGATAAACAGTCCAGGTTTCTTAAGCATATAGCAGTGTGGATAATATGACTGCTTTGTAGACTTTCAGCTTTGTTTGCAGGCTTATTCCATTTCTGTCCCACGTATTCTTTTACATTCTGCCAAAGGCCGCTCTGGCTTAGAGATTCTTGCATTCATTTCGTCATCAATTGTGGCAGCTTGTGACACAGTGCTGCCAAGATAGGTGAATTTGTCCACAACACTTAGTCTATGACCATTAGTCTTGATATTCGGCACGGTGTGATTATTCCCTGGCGCTGGCTGGTATATAACTACAGTCTTCTCCAAGTTGATATTGAGCCCAAAGTTGGCACAGGCATGTGAGAAAACTGAAACATTGTGTTGCACGTATGCCTCTAAGTTTGCATATAGAGCGCAATCATGAGCAAACCGGAGCTCTCTGACGGTGTCGCTGTTAGTTTTGGTTTTAGCTTTCAGCCTTCTGAGAGTGAACAACATTCCATCCATGCGGTAGTTGATGTCTAATCCAATGTAGTTCTCGAAGGTATTCGTCAGCATAGCTGAAAATATGAGGTTGAACAGCGTTGGTGCCAGGACACATCGTTGCTTCACTCCATTAGTGACAGAAAAAGGGCTCAGACAGTTCACCATTTTCCTGTCTCTTGCCTGCATGCCTCCATGAAATAGCCGCACTATTTTGACAAACTTTCGTGGACAGCCATATTTCGCCATAATCTTCCACAGTCCTTCTCTGCCGACTATATCAAAAGCCTTTGTAAGGTCGATGAAAGTGGAGAACATTTCGGAGTTCTGTTCCTGACATTTCTATTGCAGCTGCCTTGCAGCGAAAATCATGTCAACAGTTCCTCGTTCTTTTCTGAAGCCATATTGACTCTCAGGAAGAAGACCTTGGTCGAGACGGACAGGGAGGCGATTGAGAAGAATTCTGGCGAGTGCCTTCTCTGCAATTGAAAGCAAGGAGATGCTTCGGTAAATGTCACAGAATTGGCGGTTTCCTTTACGTTTGTAGAGATAGACTTTTGAAGCGCCCCTGAAATCTCGTGGCATGGTCTCGTTCACCCACATATGTGTAAAGACTTGGTGAAGCTGCTCTATTAGGACCGGCCCACCTACCTCGTATATCTCTGCTGGGATGGAGTCAGGACCAGGCGCCTTATCTATGCAAAGTTGCTGGATGGCTTTGTTTACTCCCACTATGGTTGGCAGGTCATCAAGTATCATTAGTGGGAACTTGAGGAAGGCAGTTGATGGTTTCATCATCGAAGAAGGAGGTTGCATTTAAGATGTTGAAATGCGCAGGCCAGTGTTGAAGAATTATTTTCTTATCGGTGACCAATGTTCCCCCATCTGCACTGAGAATGGAACTATGCCTGGTGATGCAGGACCATAAAGTGGCTTACAGTGAGTCGTAGAATATATATATATATATATATATATATATATATATATATATATATATATATATATATATATATATATATATATATATATATATATATATATATATATATGTATATATATATATATATATTGTCCTTGAAAGTTAGAAAACAAGTTCTTGCATGTTACGTGGAACCAGTTTTAATATACGGCTGCGAATCCTGGACAATTAGTCAACAGGCGAAAAAATCCATGGAACCATAAATGATGTGGTTTTATAGAAGAATTCTGAAAATTAATTGGACAGCCAAAATGAGACTAAATGTCATGGCAGGGCAGACCAGGCCCTAAGCCTGGTTGGTTACTCGTCTATGATCGAAGCTCCCACAGGCGTACAGTTAGAGCATTGCTTTGCTGATCTGGCAGCTTCTGTAGCTTGTCTTATTCCAGACGTATTGGTGTCAACTTTCCTCTGGAGTAAACTAGACAGGCCGAGAGAGGGATCTTGCTCCATGTGCAACACATGGTCTCTAAATTCAGGCCAGACTTTGAGTTATGGAGAGATAACCCCATTTTACAAACTATCGTCTATCAAGACGGTAAGGTGCCAGTCAATATATATATATATATATATATATATATATATATATATATATATATATATATATATATATATATATATATATATATATATATATATATATATATATATATATATATATATATACACACACAACTTACTCACACCAAGAGAACCGTTTAAACAACTTTCATATGCGGTGTCTGCGAAGAATACTTGGTATTAAATGGTAAGACAAAATCACAAATACTGAAGTATTGGAAAGATCAGGTTGTGTGACTGTTTATTCCATGCTCAGTCTTCGTAGACTTAGATGGATAGGACATCTTAGGAGGATGGATGATGGTAGAATACCAAAGGACATCTTTTTTGGTGAATTACAGATGGGTAAGAGATCTCTGAGTCGGCCTCTACTACGATACAAAGATGTGTGTAAGCGGGACATGATTGATACAGGCATTGATAATGCACAGTGGGAGCAAGTCGCCGCTGAACGTGTTGCATGGAGGGCAAAGATCAGAAATGGAATAAAGAAAAAGGAGAAAATTATTGCAGATAAGTCACACACCGAGCGTGTGAGATGTAAGATGGTGCATGATGGTGGAAATGACCACGTGTTCACATGCACCCACTGTGAACGGATATTTACAGCGCGAATTGGCCTTATCAGTCACATTCGCTACCGCCTTAGGTAAAAGTTATTATGCCATTTTAAAGCACAAACTATCGTTTTTCAAGACGGTAAGGTACCAATGAATGAAAATATATATATATATATATATATATATATATATATATATATAGATATATATATATATATATATATATATATATATATATATATATATATATATATATATATATATATGACACCCTTGGGCAAGGTGGAGTACCCGTTTAGCGCCCCGATCAGGGTTACGTGAAGCCATGTGTGCAGGTGGTGGATGAAGATGGAGAGCAGCCGACAGATAGTTGTAGGTTATGGTCTCCACCTTCACGACGGTAGGCAGAGGATCTCCTTTTT
>JACEFZ010020126.1:47500-65000 GCA_014155875.1 Cepaea nemoralis
TGGGGACGAAGTTGCTGTGAAGTTGGAACCGCGACTAACTAACTACCTATAAAAAATATTGTATTGCGATGTTACAACCAGTAAGTGAGATTGCACAAAATGTGTATTATGATGTTACAACCAGTAAATGAGGTTGCACAAAATAGTAGTATTATATTGTTACAACCAGTAAGCGATGTTACACAAAATGTAATATTATGATGTCTTCTTCTTTTCGTTCATCCGGAGTGTTTTTTCAGATGTGATTGCGGTGTGTCAGTTATGCGCCCTTGGGCCGAAACCCGTAGGCCAACACATCCGGCTACAGCGTGCTTTTTTGACCAGGTAGCATTCCTGGGAGACTCTCACTTTTGTGGTGCCATCTACAGCCCAGCTGGCCAAGGTTGAACGGTCGAAGACAACGGTCATCCCTCAAAGGAAGGCAGGGACAGTCCATAGCATTTTCCGCCATCCAAGGTTGCTTCCATAGTTGCAGGGCCGACACATAGCGCCCTGATTCTGGGCTCACCGAGGGAAATCGTCACGTCCTGCTCATGGCTGCTTTAAATCCTCACTTCAATATATTGGTCATTTCGTTTGCCCCGGGCCATTCCTGCACAAACCAGACAAGTTTGCAGACGGTATCCACTCAGCGAGTTTTCGGACATGTGCTTGTCGTTGCGCCCGTCAGAGCTGTTCCAGGCACGACAGACATTCGGAAAACTACCTAGTCAGAGCTGTTCCGAACAAGAGCGGCATTCGGAAACTAGGTAGTCAGAGCTGTTCCTAGCACGAGAGACATTCGGACGAGACATTTCACTCGGACGTAATTGCGTAGTGTCAATTTTTAGTTTGCCACCCGTAGGACGACACTTCCGACTTCCGGCGGGCATTTTTTAATGAGGTTAGCCTTCCTCTGGTTTCGAGGCACGTTAGACTGTTGTGATGTCGCCAACATCTCAGCTGGTCAAGATAGAACGATCAACGACATCGCGGTCGGCCCTCAAGGGAAGGCAGGGGCAGATCATGGGCATTCCCTCGCTATCCAAGGAGGCTTCCATAATTGCAGAGCCGGCACATATTGCTCTGAGACTGGGCACACCCGAGGAGTTGCCACATCCTGCTCATGGCTGCTTTAGTTCCTCACTTCCATGTGTTGGGGGTCTCGCTTGCCACTGATCGCTCAAGCACACACCAGGAGCGGTCAGACTGCGAGCGACATCCACTCGGTAAGCTTTTATTTTTGACTTCGGACAACGCAATAGGTTCGCTCGCCGTGCGTTCCATTTCGCGTCATTGAGACGTTCTTCCACTTTTGTCTACACTCTCTATGAGTTAGATACAGACAGTTTTCGTAACCATTTCCTTCGACTGGGGCACTTTTCTGACTTTTTGTACTCGCTCACAAGGTAGGCTACATGTGCTGCCGGCTCAGCACCTTACCTTCGTGCAGCAGTGAACGAGAAACGGCCTGGCCCTCTCATCCGGGGATCTCTCATATCCCCCAGCTGAGAGCCTTCGAACTTGTATCAGACCTGAGCATGTAGCTTGCTCAGTATCACGCCTCTATTTTTCGGTAGGAGGGTATTGGCCCGGCTCTCAGATCCGAGGGTTTGTGGCTTAGAGGCGTTCAGCCACAGCCCTCGACAGGGAGCCTTATGTGTTTTGTCCGGACCAAGAACTTCTGCCTTCGTGCGCCTGATTTAAACTTCTGACTGTTATCCTCACCTCAGTCTAACCCGCAGAGCAGCAGGTTGTGTCTCTCTTAGTCTGGCCCCTATCCCATAAGCTGTCCGATATGTAGTTTTCATCCATCGGCAAGCACATGGGGTCAGAGGGACACACAAGCTCCCCCACCGCGGCAAGGTGGAGACACATCGGGGGAGGTATTATGATGTTACAACCATTAAGTGAGGTTTCACAAAATAGTAATATTCTGATGTTACAACCAGTTAGTGAGGTTACATAAAATAGTAGTATTATGGTGTTACAACCAGGAAGCGAAGTTATATAAAATTGTTGTATAATGATATTATATTCAGTAAATGAGAGGTGAGTGGCTAAGATATACCATCAACATCAATATCATCAAGTGCCTATTCGATTGGTGTGGGCGATCATGCACATCTTGCGATCTACAACCCAATGTATGAATTCGTGTGCTGATACAAGTCCGTGCCATTGCAGAAGGCTGTCAAGAATTTTCTCTCGATGTCTTATTCCATCTCTTTATTCACAATTTTTTTCGGTTATCACTAAATATTCTAGGCTTTCACGTGTCCTGTGACCAAACTATGACGTCTGCCTCTCTGGGAAGTCTGTAACAAACTGGGAATCTCCGTGGCGTAGTGGTTACATCACGTTCCTCGCGTTCCGAAGAGTGTGGGTTCGATTCCGGGCCAATACTTTCGGTTTACGAGTGCAATTTTCTCGGACACTTCTGAGGATTGTTACTGGAGCTAAGGAGTTCGTGCTTTGTACGACGCTTTTTGCAGGCTGCCTGGCGGAAAGGGACCGAGCCAAATTGGATAAAACCCGGTGCAATGAAGTCGATTCTCTTACAAAGACAAAAGGGATTATTGACTAACTAAGACACAATTAAAGATGTATATACAAAAAGGTACTATAAACAACTATAGAAAGTAAAACGATGGAAGCAACTTACAGAAGGCGCAGAAAGTAAACGGCGAGATCAACGAGAAGAGAAACACAGAAAAATGAAGGAAGCAACAATTAAACAGCAACATGGCAATTTAGCCATGTGAAAATGTGGATTGGCACCGCAGACAGCAGATCACATACTCCAAGACTGCCCGAAATACAACATATCTAGGCAAACCTTCTGGCCTAGAGAAAGGACTGTGGAAGACTAGGGACCATTGAGTGAACTAAAAAAATGACCGTTAAATTCAAAGAAGAGACATCATTGCAGTTATAGACACATGAAAAAAAAAACAACAACGAAAGAATAAGAAGATAGCAACAGAAATCCAACCAAGATAGCAACAAGCAGAGATGCACATAAACTAAAATAAAAGAAGCAACAATTAGATAGCCACATAATGCCAACTAAGATAGTAACAAGCAGAGATGCTTGTAAACTAATATAACCAAAACCAACAAGCACAGATGCGCAGACAGCCAACGAAGAATGCAGAAGGCAGCAAAATTCCGAAACGAAAGGGACGCACAGATTCAATATAACAGTATATTATAAACTATCGGAATGGCAACAATTCAACAAAGCCAAATTCACTATTCTTAACAAATATTTAAGTTTTTGCTTTCGTAGCGTGTAACCGGCCTACAGTTTGCCATCTATCCTGCACTTACCGTCAAGCAAGTCTGAAGCAAGCTGCACTATCTCTTCAAGACTGGACTTGACCTCAGCTCCAGATTTTCCTGGTTGGTACATCAAGAATACGCATTGCTAGAACTCTGTAAGATGTCCTTTTAATATGTAAAGTTAACTCATGGCACTTACAACAAACGGACAAGGCCTGCTACTGTAAAAAAAAAACGGAAACATTTTTGGTGATACTTTTATAAAAGATATTCGTTGATTCAACCTGATTCAACCAGATATTCAACCTATCGACTGTGTCCTTCTGGTCATTAGCTTTTCGTGGTTACCTGACTTGTACTCACCTCATGATTCGTGAGGTCATGAAAGACATCAAGCTCTAAACAGCATTTTTAACAATAACTCGTGACAGGTTCATGATAATCCCTTGAAACTTACTGAACACACAACTCTCTGACAATATTATTGAATGCCTGTTAAAATATTGACGCTTCTCGAATAAATTCAGTTGAAAATTAAATGCACAAGTATGGCTCATCTCACTACAGAACAACCACTCATCATCATTGGACGTTTACAGGCTGGAAAGTCACAAAGTGTAGTAGCCAGAGAATTTAATTTGGTTAGAAGCACCATTAGTCGCCAAGAAACTGGCTCAGTGGCAGACCGGCCGCGCAGTGGAAGACCCAGAATCACAACTGCTGCCGAAGACCGCTTCATACGGCTGCGTCACACAATCAATGCCAGGAGCTCGTCCAATTTCAGATCAAGAAAAGTTTACCGCAGAGTTCGTGAGCGCTACACGCAGAACATGTTGGTGGATGTGTACTGGTGTGTGTATGGGGGGGGGGGGGGGGGGGGGGGGGAAATTCAACTTCATGGGAAGAAGTGACCTGGTGCAAACAGAAGGGCACCTGAATGCAATTGAAACTGCGCATTTTTGAACAGTATACTAAACCACTAATCGGGCGATATTTCCAATAGAAAGTTCAACACATTAGTTGTTAATCTAGGCTGTTTACAGTAGTTTTGTTTATTTTAACAGTATAGACCTAACGGTATTTCATTTAGGTTTGATCAACATAAGGATATGAACCTAAGGATGTGTCTATAATGTGTGTTCAACATGGAAATATTAACTAGGGATAGTTCAATTAGTTTTGCCCAGTTTAGAAATATTAACCTATGGATGTTTCTATGAGGTGTGTTCAACACATAAATATTAAACTAATGATGTTACTATGAGGTTTGTTTAACATATAAATATTAACATAAGGATGTGTCTATGAGGTGTGTTCAACATAGACATATCAAACTAAGGATGTTTCTATGCGGTTTGTTTAACAAAAAATATATCAAAACAACGTATTCCAGTAGTGAATATAAACACGGAAATTACAAACAAAAGGTTGCACCATTCTTAGAGAGTAATGAGGGTCGTTGCGGGAGGAATGGAGTTCCTGCTCTCTGCGAGAGGCTGAGCTAGATGGGGAAAATACTAAGTTCAATGAAGTCGATCGTGTTACCATTTGTGCTTAGTCACAACTGCAATTTTCTCGAACTTTCGTGTTTTGTGCAACGTTTTCGGAAGGCCGCCCTGTGGAAAAAGACCGAGCCGTACGGGATAAAACCCAGTGCAATGAAGTCGACACTCTCGCCAGTAAATTATTTTCAAAATTAAGAACGTATGGTACATCACCGACAAATAAACCTAAAGTAAATTTTTGAGAACACAAAACTGTAAATTTTCCCTAATGCAATCATTTCCCTGCTTGTGTTGTTTCTAAACAAACAATCTGAAAACGTCAGAATACCTTCAGATAGATCTCTGAGGGTACTGATGACGTAATTAGCCAGCTCTACCGGTCCTTTACCCTCGTCACCACTTGTGTCGCTCACAGCCTCCCGGATCTGCCAAAACATAAACACTTAGGATTTGGTGTACTTCTAAATATGAACACTTTGTGTACTTCACAACATAAACACTTGGTGAATTTTACAAACCATACATTTAGTGAACATCACAACATAAACACTTAGTGAACTTGAAAATATAAACGTATAGTGTACTTGAAAGTATAAACATTTAGTATACTTCACAATAAAAACACTGAATGTACTTCACAATATAAACACTGAGTGTACTTCACAATATTCACATTTAGTTTGCTTTACAATATAAACAGTTAGTGTACTTCACAATATAAACACTTAGTGTACTTCAGAATATAAACACTTAGTGTACTTCACAATATACACATTTAATGTACTTCACAATATAAACATTTAGTGAAATTCACAATATAAACACATAGTGAACTCCATTATATAAACACTTAGTGAACTTCACAAAATAAACATTTAATGAACTTCATATATTAACACTTAGTGTTAGTTAATCAACAGATCATCCTCAATGCACATCGAACCATTCACTTCATAAGTGCTCGGATCCCCTCCTCAACAAATCCCGCAGCGTGTAGCGAGCGGCTAACGAAGCCAGTTCTGTGTTGGTTTATCAGTCTTCATTGGCTTCCTGCGTAATGTTCTTGTTTGGCGGTTGTTGTTTTTTTAGCATATCCTCCACAGGACTTAGCTGTCAACACCAGCATCTTTCAGCTGTATGTTGATCTCTTGGCAAGACTACGCTCAGTAGTTTGCCATTGCTTTCTGAGCGGCCGGCTCACATACCCCGTAAGTTACCGATGCGATTCGAACCACTGCTGATTTGAACCGTCATCACGTTACCGACGAGAGTATACGAGATTACGGAGAAAAGTCATAACCTCTAAGCCTTGTTTGGCTACCCCTCTTTTAATTTGCTGTTCTCGCAGTCTGGCCATGGTTGTAGATTCACAGTCATCACTTGGTTCTCGCAAAAGTCTTACTTCTCGTAGAGCATTCAGAATGTCAGCCTGGTCCAAGGCGCGTCCGCCCTCCACGGTAGCCTTACCTAAGAGCTTGTAAGTCCGCTCATTTCCTTGTACTCCCGCATGCCCTGGCACGAAGACGTAACTAATCTTTGCCAGCCGAGACCGCTCCAGAGACAGCAACCATTCTCTTCGGATCCACTCTGCATGCTGTATCTCTTGTACATCCAAGAATAATGCACATAGCTTCATTCTGTACCCTTTCCATCCTTTCTATCTGCTTACGGCTGAGAGTCAGGATTGCCATCGCATACTCAAAAACAGACATGACCAGCCCTCGCATAGAAGACATAGATGGCGCTGCTCACAGTTTTCTGCCGCCATCACCAGCATCGCAGCCAAACCCCGCTTGGCCTTTGTTATCACCTGGTCTATGTGCTCATTATAGTCTTCAATCAAACCGTATCCCTGTCAGCAACCTACTTTCGACAGGTAATTCAGGTCTCCCTACTTTTGCACAACACGAATCAATAACTCGTGTGGTTTACAAAAGGATACATTTTATTTAGAGCTATTTACACACAAGCTCTGCGAGCGGAATACTTCATGGATAATCAACAACATGGTATGTTTCACAGATGCATTGCAGAGGTGAAAATAATGATACTATTAACTAATTGGAATCTAAAGCCTAGCCAACACTATTGCTGATAAACTATATAAGGTTCCTAGTGAACACGTCTGTTCTCTATCAGTCCTTGTCCCCGTCTGAGGCACGCCTCAGGTTGCGCGTTGAACCACGGACATTCAATCATCCGTGCGCTGGCGAGTTTGCGTGCGTAGAGTCCCAGCACGCTTGGTCAGTTAACGACAGTAACTGGTATTCTCCAGTTACTCGTCAAGAAGCGAGTTCCTTATACTCTTGGGAAACCCTCGCTCATCAGCACTCAATGACCTCTTAGTTGACACGAGTGTGTCCTGTTGTCAAGCTAAATATAGTGCCCGTGTCTCTCCTGTCTAGTGTTCTCTGTATAGCTCCGTCTTAACTCTCTAAGCTCCTGTGTAGATCTTTGACAATCCCCAGGTAATTCATTGCCTGCGTTCTTTCTACCGTCTTTGAACACAGCTTTACAATTGGTGTTGGAGTGTTGACAATATGATTATTCAACGAGAACCAAGTCACTGTTGCCTTTGTTGGGTTGACCATTGCCCCAGCTTCATCACACCCAGTACTTATGCGATTGAGTTCCGTTTGTAGTTCCACAGCAACCTGCTCTCTATCCTTACCCTGACGATACACTAAAACATCGTCGGCATATGACAATGTCCTACCAGGTCCAGTGATCTGCTCGATGGTGATTCTCACAGTGTAGGCGTTGAACAGTACCGGAGATAATGGTGATCTCTGTGGTAGGCCAGGATATATTGTTGTTGGTTCCGAAGTCCAACTGCCACATCTAAAAACTACTTTCCGTTGGAAGAGGGCTGCAGCGATCCAACTAACTAGGAATGGACTTAGTGTACTTCACAATATAAACACTTAGTGAAATTCACAATATAAACACTTAGTGAATGTCCCAATATGAACATTTAGTGAATGTCACGAATTAAACATTTAGTGTACTTTCACAATATAAACACGAAGTGATCTTCGCAATATAAATACTTAGTGTACTTTACATTATAAACACTTTGTGTACTTCACAAAATATATAATCACCACTAGGCTAGTCTGTCTGAAGCCTGGTGTTGAAGTTGTCTGAGGATCTCATTCAACTGCCTGCATCTTTCATCAGTTCACTTGACCATCGTAAACCTAAGAGAGTCCCAAACTCCTGGTGTGCTTCCCAGTATTACGTCTTCTTATAGTCTATCCAGAAATGAATGCCTTCATTCACGATCAATTATCTTGAAAACTGTCTGTTGCATCGTTATGAAATTTTTCCTGCCGTCTTATATTTACCCCCACCCAAGGAATATGTCTTTGATAGGTCCAAAAGCAACTTAAATCATGGACAGCGGCGAAATTTCTTTGATGTTTTTTTTGAAAAACTAGTGATTTCTCGCTAACAAACTTGTTTTACAGTAATTTCTGACAGTTCGGATGACGACACAAAGCTCCACGCGAGGCACTTGTCATAAGGCCAATCCTATATCCATGAGAAAATTAACTATTCAGCGCTAATGTTTCTGTTTAAAGAGGTAATGCATTTATACATTTAATAACAGGCACTTCATCTATGTCCCGTAAATTATATACCGCATATAACAAACTTTGAAATCTGCTGTACAATCTCCTGAACAAAAATTGTTTTTTTTTTTTTTTGAGTGGGGGGGGGGGGGGGGGGGGGGGGGGGGGGGGGGGGGGGGGGTGGGGTTGTGTGGATGTAATGATAAGGTTATATGCTAAATCTCATCATTTTCCCTCAGTTGGTTACTGAGATATGGAATTTTATATTGGGGCAGACAAAAGTAAACAGTCTATAGTATTCTTTTTGCCATGTGGCGCTCGTCAGGATGCCTGTCCACAGCGTCTGTCTCCTGTACTGCCTTTCATTTCTATACAGACCTTCCTTCATGCTTGATGATAGACTGTCTAGCATCTTCTCTCTTGGTCTTCCTCTGACTCCCTTCCCCTGTAACCTTCCCGTTGTGACGATATACTCCAGCTTTCATCTTCTCATAACGGGCCCAAAGAATGTGGACTGTCATCTTTTGATGCGAGTAGCCAATTCTCTTTGTGAGTTGATACCTTTCAAGATATCTTCATTTCTATTTCTTTTTTAAAAAGGTGTAATCATCATCATCATCATCATCATCATCATCATCATCATCATCATCATCATCATCATCATCATGGGACGCAGAGGTGTTTCCAAGGCACCAGGGCCGGGTTATATACTGGCCAAGACCTATTGACGCGTCCTCGTCGAGCGTCCTGGGCAACAGGTCCCTTCCGGGTCCTGGCTAAAGTCAGTAGGATCGCCGATTCCTCCGAAGTCGGAGAGTGTCTGCCTGTACGGCGAGGAACCACCAGTCTGCACACCAATAAGCCAGACATGGGACAACGGATGATCACGCAAAACTCAGGTCCTGTATGACATCACACTGATGTTGGACAACAGGATGCCTTCATCCGACATATAGGACTTCGCGTTGGAGCTCAAGCCAACGAACACAAGCAAGCAAGCAAGCAAGCATCATCATCATCATCATCATCATCATCATCATCATCATCATCATCATCATCATCATCATCATCATCATCATCATCATCATCATCATCATATAATAAACTGTCAGAAAAAGACAGCAGTAAGTCACTCACTAACGTAAAGGTAGATGGATAAAAACCAGCAAGATGTGTAAATGCACTGGCCATACACCATATCTATCTATCTATCTATCTATCTATCTATCTATCTATCTATCTATCTATCTATCTATCTATCTATCTGTCTGTCTGTCTGTCTGTCTGTCTGTCTGTCTGTCTGTCTGTCTGTCTGTCTGTCTGTCTATCTATCTATCTGTCTGTCTGTTTGTCTGTCTATCAATGTTTAGCGTACATATAGAAAGGGGACTTAACTTAAGATATAGCAATGCTACTAACAGTTATTTCCCTTGATATGACTTTCTTAAGTTAAGTCCCCTTGCTATATATTAATTATAATGTAATTACAAAATTAAATTTTATTAGGTAAATAACTGTTTGTAAACTAACAAACTATGCCAGTTGGAAGCACCGGAATGAGAAGAACACGTGTAGAAAATTTCATCTCAATCGGATGGACCGTTCGCGAACGCATAAATAACATACAGACAGACAGACAGACATTTCATTATATATAATATATATATATATATATATATATATATATATATATATATATATATATATATATATATATATATATATATATATATATATATATATATATATAGATGAGACAACGACAGTCGGTTGAGCGAGGTCAAATATTTTGTTTGTTGTTAATAATCGAGCGAGCGGGACAGTCTGTTGATGAAGTGTAGTGAGAGAAATTACACAATTTCTACATATCGAGTTAAAATCAGCTGTAGGTGATTAATAAGCAGATTGTCCCGTGTTGATTTTCATAATGGCTTAATAAGAGTCAGACGTTCAAAAAGCAATGGCAAGTTAATGATTGTAAATGTTTTTGAAAAATCACAGAGACCACATAAAAAGAGAAAAAATATGGGGTTGATTGCGACAGTACTTTAAAGGACATGCAACTAACCATTTAAAAACTAAATAAATAATTAAATAGATTTCACCTGGAAGGCAGCGAGGCTTTCAGAAGCACACACAAATATCAAGACAGTTACATAATTGGCGAACAACATTGCGGCTTAATCAGTGAAGACGTATCAATGGATACAGAAAACCAGAGAAGTTCTACAAGTGGAGATAACCGGGATGTGTTCTAATAATTAATCTAGAGAAGATCTATGTGTGACATTCAGCTACAGTGTAACTAGCTTCGGTTATTTTGTGTGTGTAGTATTTATATGGAAACGGTGAGGACATTCTAAATAGCTGTTAGATTTGTTCTCACGTCATGTATAATGGAAATTCACACATATAAATAAATATTAATGTATAAGTTTCATTTCACATTCTCAAATGTCATTCTGGTTTATCTAGGCCAGGGGTCACCAACATTTTTTCACAGTGGGCCGGATAACTGACAAAATGACGATCGCGGGCCACATAATCTTTCTGCACAATACTTGCAAACCAGAACGAAAGCTCTGGGAAAAAAGATGAAAAACTAAGGTTAGTATTCCACAATGACAACCAATATATATATATTTACTAAAAAGGCTATCAAAGAAGGCGAAGTTAGCAAAAACATAGTTACATCAGACATAGTGTGCACATATCCGATTCTCACAAATTAAGCAGCAAAAAAGGTTAGTGAGATTTGTGAAACTGGCGTTTGGTTTTCAAGATATCATCAATGTTTGGTTTGGAAATGCTGCATCCAAGCTAGTGAATTGCTTTCAAATGTTCATCAGTCAATTTCGTTCGACGTGTTGACTTCACTTACTTCATCTTTGAAAATGTTTGCTTCCCAGACATATGTTGTTCCAAACACTGATGCCATACCAGCGGCAAATTTCTTCAGTTTCGGAAACTCAACATCAGGTTAGCATTGGTAAAAAGTCAACACGTTTTCCTTCTCTGTGCTTCTCTTTCAACAAGTCATTTGCTTGCACATCAATGAGCTCCAACTGTAGTTCAACTGGAACACCATCAAAGTTACAATCAAACGGGTTCTGGAAAAGAAGAATGTCACTCAAATGTGTCAAGATCTGAAAATCTCTCAAAAAATGCTTCTTCAAGTCACAAATAATTTATTTTCTGAAACTCGAGGTTGAAATTTTTGTCGATTGTAGCGCAAAACTCTTTGAAACAGTGAAAATGAGAACAGTTTTCTCCTTCCAGTTGTGCTTCAAACAATGACAGCTTTCTCCGAAATCCTTTGATGATTCTGAAGAGATCACAGACGGGATTATCCTTTCCCTGAAGTTTAAAATTCAGTTCATTCATGTGGGATGTGATGTCGACCTAAATGACAACTTTGACAGCCAGGTAGGATCTGACAGCTGTGGATCAACTCTATATTTTTTCAGTGAGGAAAACTATTTCGTTTCGGAGCATGTAAAAACGAAACAGGACCTTTTCGTAGCTGAGCCACCTCACTGATGTGTGATAAAGCAAGTCACAGAATTCAGAATTAATTTCTTCAAGAAAAGCCTGGAACTGACGGTGATTGAATGCATGACCCCAAATTAAGCTCACAGCAGAAACGACTATTTTCAGTACACATGAAATATCTCAGTCTTTCCCACAAAGTACTTGATGATGCATAATGCAGTGTATGAACAGACCGCCCCGAATTCGCAAATTTTCCAACTGAATCCTGATCTGCCCCACCAGTCCCATACTCACTCCAGCCATGTTTTTTCCTCCATCAACTGTAACACTTCGAATCTGATTCCACTGAAGGTTATAGTCTTGCAATATATTTTGCACTTCCACGAAAATGTCTTTTCCAGTTCTTATTCCATGCATGCTGCGAACGGATGCCAACTCTTCGTAATCTGAAAGTCCAAATTGACACCACGAATTAGCACGAGAAGTTGTGACGTACTCGAGAGATCAGTAGACCCATCCAGTGCCAGAGAATACCACAACATGTTTCTAGCTTTCTCGCGCGTTTGTAGCATTAGGTTCTCTCCAAGTTCTTCTGTTCTCCGCACAAATGAAGTTGCCGAAAGGCTGATAGTTCCAATCAAATCGACTTTCCCAGGACACAAGGCATTTAAAAAAGACATTGAATTAGAAACATAATTAAAATCCTATTGAAACACAAGAAAAGCAGAGGACTAGGGATCACTGGTAAAGCTACGGCTCACCAAAGGCATATATAAAGTTTATAGATACCTTTGGTAATATAATATATCACATAGTAAGGTTTGCAAAATATATAAATAGGGCGGGCCTAATTAAAAAAACATCCTAGGCCAGTGTTGTTTTTCTTTAATATTTTCGTAATAATACAAGGCATCTTTGGCATTTTTATCCTATGTTTGCTACTCTACTGCCTCTATTCACTCTTGTAGTTTACTTACCTATCAGTGTCAAGCAAATAAATCCTTTTTACGTAGGTATAAAATGAATGATAGGCAAAAATAAGTAAATATTTCTGGAGCGTCGGACCTGTGTTGACAGCAGGACGCATCTGGCAGGAAATATGCGTGTTTGTGTGTATTGCCATGGAAACCATTGTAACGTCAGAGCGTTGGAGGAGCTACCAGCGAACCAGGGAAGGTCTTGGGATGGCGCGAAAAAGCAACCAGTACAATAAATAAGAAATCTAGATACAATAATTAAATTGAAATAGTAAATTTAAGGCACATAGCAGGCAGGAGATCTCCGCGCGTGTGAAGATCTCTTATTATTCTAAACATAATATTTAAGTATAAATTGTATCACAACGTCTCGTTTTCCATACGTTTTATCAAGTATATTTGAGTATCGTCGGCGGGCCTGATGAACTGATGTCGCAGGCCGTAGTTTGGTGACCCTTGGTCTAGGCAATTATTAGTACCTACAAACTTGATGTGCAATAGCTACCTTTACCTATGCTTGCATTTTAAAATTGTAAGGGTGTTTCTGTCGGATATATTTTTTTTTAGTACAAGCAGTAAAACCCCATCTGAACAAGCTGTTACTTTCATTACCATGACAACGGGAAAGCCCCATTGCTCTTTCTCACTTCTATATTTGCCTAACTTGGTCCCTCGCCAAGCTATTTAAAAACTGTGTGAATTGTGACAGAAAATGGAAATAGAGTCCCAAAGTTGTTATCTTCATCATTTGTTATGAGGTATATAAAGTTTAGGGAAGCTACGAGGTCATGGGAGGAGCGGCAGAGTAGTGGGTAGACGCTCGCCCACCAACATGATGGTCATACGTTCGATCCGCATCGTTCCGATTGCAATCCATCCATCATGTGCCATGCCGATAAGCGTGGGCGGTCATGTTTTGCCATCTCACTCGATCACCAGAGTCTGGATCAGCTCCGTGTTCCTGTCTCGATCATGCCACGTGGCCTAAGCCATCCAGGTATTTACTTCTCGGTCTTCCCCTTGGTCTCTTCCCTTCGATCTTGCCATTTGTCACCAAGTTCTCCAAGTCATTTCTTCTCATAACATGCCCAAAAATATTGACTGTCTACGTCTAATGTCTCTAATCAGTTTACGATCTTCATTTGTTTCTTGAAGGACTTGTGCATTGGTTTTTCTGTCTGTCCATGGTATTCTTTGCATTTTCCCCAGAAACGACATTTCCACAACCATCAGATGTTTTGTAATTTGACTCCTCATTGTCCACGCTTCACATCCATACAGAAGTACAGATTCTATGTAGCACCTCAGCACTCTTTTTCTCGTTTCAGTTGATATATTTCTATGGGTCACTATGTTTTCCATCTTGCAACTGGCTACCTTTGCAATGGCAATTCTTGTTCTAATCTCTTCAAGGCATCTCCAAACTGATGTTATGATTTTTCCGAGATAACTATACCGATTCACTTGTTTAAGAATATGCCCACTTACTTGTGTATATATATATATATATATATATATATATATATATATATATATATATATATATATATATATATATATATATATATATATATATATATATATATATATATATATATATATATATATATATTAATTCGCATATCCTTTACAACAGCAGAATCTTTCAGCTGTCTGTTGAATTCTTGGCAAGATTACGCTCAGTAGTTTGCCATTGCTTTCTGAGCGGCCGGCTCAGTTATCCCGCAAGTCACCAGCGGGGGTAAAAACGCTTCCAGTTCTCGCCCGTTACGAGACTGCGTGATAAACGGGATTACGGAGAAAGTGGTGTAACTCCTCGGCCAGAGAGACCGGCACGTGTATATTACATTGTGGTATTTCCTTCTTCCCGGGAACGACCATAATCTGTGCCTTCTTATAATTCAATTCTAACCCTAGTTGTTCACTGTATGCAACAACCGCATTTACTAAATGTTGCCGATTGGAATATTTAACATGAATCTGGCCTCAAATGTGTACCAGGAATTGTCTTGGGATGGTAATGTTGCTACAAACCAAATCACCCACCTAGCGGCGATGTGCTTAAAGGTGTGTGCAAGGTTCCTTTACTTTACTTGTGGCATGAGAAATACTTTCTCATGTATTGATTGGCACTCATAGAAGTAGGTGACAGAACCATTTGTGTCCATCAAGAATGATGATGATCATTCATTTCATCCTGTGGGGTTAGAAGTATGGAGCCGTGAATTCTAAGATGACTAGTAAGGTCTATTTTGGCTCGAAATGTTCTTTGACAATGTGGGCAAAGATTGCTTGACGTTCCAGGAGGAGGATCTTCAGCACTGTTTTTTTTTTTTTTTTTTGATCAGCCTTTTTTTTCACATCTCTTGCAGTCCTGTTTGCTCCACAAGTGACTAAATCCTTGCGTAATGATGTATGCCATGAATTTCAGTCTTTGGCAGCAGTCTCCCAAGTGTAATGATGAATTCCAAAAGCTTTTAGTTCCAATTCCAACTCCTATTTTCCAAATAAAAATTCCAAATTCGGACTCGTTCAACCTGCGTCTTTCAGCAGTGGTTATTGTTTTGTTGAGGTCCGTGATTTTTTTTTGGGTTCATTCACCCTAATTCTTTTCTTGTGCGCTCTTACGAGTTAGTCCTATCTCGGACTGGTTCTGTTTGTTTGTGTCTGTGACGTCAGCTGGGGGATTGGTCGGCGGTTATCCTTTGTGCTCGTCTCCTTTTGTGGTATCTTTTGTTAGTGAAGGCTCCTGGCTCGTTTGGCTTGACTGAATGCAGTCCTTAAAAGGCCTTTTAATTATCCCACCCCCTGCATCGTAGTTTAGCTTGCCTTGCCTTTTCTTCGCAGGAAGCTACGCGGGCGGCGCACTCTTTTTCGTACTCTCTCCATTCGTCTTTGGTGGACTCCTCTAGGTCCCATTCCTCTACCTGGCAGGATGCTGATTTCATCTCGGGTTTCTTAGGTATCGTGATTGGATTACTGGCCTCTTCTTGTTGTTTCTGGTTGGTCTGTGGCTTGGTTTTTTTTTTTTTTTTTTGGCCTCCTTTTTTGTGCATTGTCTTCATCAGTTTTTCGATGTTTTTTGTTGTGCTTCATCGTGCTTCATCTCATCTGTTGGTTTGGGTTGGTGCTGCGTCCTTTCGGCGTTCAGTAGTTCTTTTTCGGTCTTGATATTTTGTAGAATTTCCTCGTTTTCCTTCTTTATCTCAGCCATGGCTCCATCTCTTGTTTGATGTTGTGCTGGATTTCTTTAATGTCGGCCAGCAGCTTCTCATTATCGCTGGTTGGTGCTGGTGTCAGTATTGCCTTGACTTGCTTCTTCAGCTCGTCTATCTGGTTCTGCAGTCGATCTCTTTCAGCTTGGGGTATACACGTGGCCGTCTCGCTCCTCCGCATTGCTTCGTTGTATGGTATCTTTGTGTTGATGGCAAACTTTAGCACGTCTCTGTGTTGATGCAGGTACGGACAGCATAAGTATCTCGCTCCAAGCTTGCCCAGGCAGTTGGCGCACTTTCTTTTGTTGTTGGGTGCTCGGAAGTCCCGTGTCCAGCTTGGCAAGCGGACACTCCTTGAAGGCGTGGAGATCGGCGCAGTATTCTCAGATTTCCATCTTACTGCGGTATGTTGCTCTGCTGTGGCCGGCCCTCTGGCATATGGAACATTGATTGACTCTTGGGATGAATATCTCTGGCTGTTGTATTTTCTTGCTGATTGATACTGTGGTCGGCATTTCGCTGCCCTCCGACGTCACCACTGCCAAGGTTGTAGATATCTTGAAGTAGGTGAGGAGCCGCTCCGCCTACAAGAATCGGATGTGAAGATTCTCTTCTCGTAGCTGCTTCAGGATTTCTTCATCTGTCAGCTCCACGTGAATCCGCTTGACAACCCATCAGACTGTTTTGAGTCGGTGTTCCCGGCTCTGGTGTCTTTCTCCTCCTTCTTCTCTGCTGTCTTGGATTTTGTCTGTGGTGGGCTGTCGATCTTCTCCCTCGTAGTAGCTACAGTAATAGCTGTAGTATCAGGTTCTTTAGTACAGCTAGCAGGCAGCCTCTCCACGTTCGTCTTCTTGACGGTCTTGCCGGCTCCCACGCAGCACATCTTGGATGCCGCGTGTTTCTTGTTGTTGGACTTTCAACGTGACATTTTCCCCCCGTATCAAGGCTGCTTGACTTGTTCAGGCGACTTGACTTGACAGCGCTCGCAGTGCGAATGGCGGCGCAAAGACATGCGAGCTTTTAGTGAAATCTTCCTTGTCTTTAAACTGTTTCTTTTGGCCGCCTTTACAGCGTTTACCACAAGGAAGTAGATGTAAAAAAAAAAAAAAAATTCATTCTGGGAGCCTGTGATCTGGCATGCAAGTCAAGTGATAGAAGTAGAAATTAGAGGACACACTAAGACAACATAAACATTGAAAACTACAGTATGGCCACATCTGAGGTTCTCTGTCTATTGCTAAAGTCTCTCGGATTGCCTAGCAACTGATATTATGTCTTTTACGTTAGATGCATATCCTTTACATGACGCGGCAGTCAACCCCAGCCTTGTTTTTTTTTTGTTTTTTTTTGGCTGTTTGTGATTCCTTGGCAAGTTTAAGTTCAGTAATTCTCCATTAATTTCTGAACGACCGGTACTTATAAGTTTTATGGGAACCAATGCAAGGCTGTCTGCTTCGAATCTCCTGCAGATG
>JACEFZ010020126.1:70000-148565 GCA_014155875.1 Cepaea nemoralis
TAGCGTATATTATTTATATTATAACCTCCAACTAGTATTCCTGGCATCTCTTTGATCTCTCTCATTATTACTTCGCTATACAGGGAGAAAAGATCTGGTGACAAGACACACCCTTGTCGTACTCCTAGCTTTATCTGTTCGTAACTACACTCTTTATTTCCCATTTTAATTGCTGCTACTTGGTTCCAGTAGACATTCTTTATTATTCTTAAATCTTTTCCATCAATGTTGATATCTTCCAACATTTTAATCAGTTCATCATGTTTTACTTTATCAAATGCCTTAGTATAATCTATGAAGCACAAATATATGTCTCTCTGTTTCTCTATTGATCTTTCTATTAGTGTCCGTAATGTATAAATTGCATTGTTTGTGCCCTTTCCTTCCACAAATCCATACTGTTCTTCACTAATTTCCATTTTTATTTTCTTTTTGGTTCTTCTCATTATGATTCTGAGTAGAAGCTTAGTGATATGGTGTATAAGGTTAATTGTACGAAAATCTTCACAATCAATTGCTCCTGGTCTTTTTGGTATAGCTATAAATACAGATTTCAGCATATCACTGGGTAAATATCCACTGCTGTAAATATCATTCAACATTTTGGTTAATATATCTACTCCAAATTCTTCCAATACTTCTAATTCTTCTATTGGGATTTCATCTGGCCCAGCTGTTTTTCCTTTCTTCATGCATTTCATAGCGTCAGCGACTTCTTCTTTCAGAATAGGTGGACCTTCTAAGTTACTATCTTCTGTTAATTCTTCCCTTTCTCCTACATATAATTCTCTTATATACTCATTCCACCTCTTCATTATAGCATCTTCCTCTAATATTATCTTTCCTGTTTTTGATTTCAAATACCCCGTATTTATTCTTATTTTTCTTCCTGTAAGCTCACTGATTTGTCTGTGCATATTTTTTGTATCTTTAATGGAATTTAATTCAATTTTTTTTGCATTGCTCGTTTAACCAACTTTCTTTAGCCTTCCCACATTTATCTTTTATTTCTTTATTTATCTTAGCGTATTCTTGTTTGTCATTTTTACTCTGTTTTCTTTTGTCCATCAATTTTCAGATATCTTCATTCATCCATTTTTTCTTAGCTATTTTGCCTCTCTCCGGTAATACTTCTTTGCTAGTTTGATGAATGGAGTCCCTTAACATTTCCCATTGTTCATCTATACTCTGTTTTTTAGTTATTGCATTGTACCTATTTTTCACAGTCACTCTGTATTGTTCTTGCATTTCTTTATCTATTTTCAGAACCTCTTTATTAAGTCTCATGTTCTTAACCATTTGTTCCCTCTCTTTAATCTTACTTTTATTTGTCCACATAGTGGTACATGATCACTATTACAGTCAGCACCAGGCATTGTCTTTACATTAATTAAAGCATTTCTAAATCTTTTATTAATTAGTATGTAGTCAATTTGGTTGCGTATTTTCTTATCAGGGCTTTTCCATGTGTACAGTCGTCTTTTGTGGTTTCATGTGTTTCCAATTTCATTGATATTTGCCCATTCTATTAGCTTTTCCCCTCTTTCATTTCTTGTACCTAAACCATAATTCCCCACTACATCCTCCATTTTTCCCTTTCCTATTTTTGCATTAAAATCACCAAGTATTATCTTTATTTCTTGTGATTCAATTTGAGCCATCGCCATTTCTATTTCGTCGTAAAAGTGTTGTATTTCTTCCTCACTACTGCTTGCTTTTGGTGCATATACTTGTATAATATATGCGGGTAAATGGGAATATTCATAAACAAGTGAATCAGTACAACTATCTCGGAACAGTCATAACATATGATGGGTGGTAGAGATTAGAACAGGAATAGCTATAGCAAAGTTTGCCTTTTGCAATATAGAAAACATACTGACCAATACAAAGCTATCAAATGCAACAAGAAAAAGAGTGTTTTGAAGTGCTACTTAGAACTTGTACTTTTTCATGGATGTGAAACGTGGTATGATGAGCAGACAAGCTGAAAATCATCTAATGGTAGTAGAAATGCTGTTTCTGGGGAAAATGCAAAAAACACCACCATGGAAACAGGAAACACAGAAAACCCAATGAGACGGTCCTACAAGAGGCAAATGAAAACCGTAATCTGATTAGAGAAATTATACATATACATTCAAATTTTCTTTTGGGCTCGTTATGAGAAGAAATAAACCAGAGAGTGTGGTGACAACTGGCAAGATTGCGGGGAAATGAACCAAGCGACGGCAGAGAAGTAAATCTATTGATGTCTTGGCCCGTGACATTTTCGAGACAAGCACACAGAGTTGATCCACGACTCTGGTGATCGTGTGAGATGGCGAAACATGACCGCCCACCCTTATTGACATGGCACATTATGATGTTGATGATAGATCTCTGTTCTTTGTTATCATTCTGTTTGTTAATGTTCTCAATGTGTATACAGAGTTGTTTGTGCCTTTTGGCTTCATTTAAACTTGATTAAACTTAACGACACATTGTAATTTATTATTTTGATTTTCTTTCCAGTGCTTAATTTGTTTGCGTTTGTGTCTGCTTGCTGTAAAATTCTCCTCTGGCAACACACTCAAAGCTCAAGTTCACAGCTTCATTGAACACTGCCAGACTTTTATGAAAATCCCGACTTAGTTTGATCTGGAGCCCGCCAAACGGGCCAGCAGAAATGGACAAGGGTTCAATAGAAGCTTCGGGAAATACTTTTTGAAACTTCCATTATCTGATGACAAAAGAAGGCCCAGGAGTTTAGATCTTCGACCCGTTCCTTGGGAAAATCTTTGAATGATATAAATTTCTCCGTGGTGCATCAGCGCCATAGACATGTCATTCATATGCTGCTGCATATTAAGAAATAAATAGACACAAATCAAATTGTACATGCGGCTGAGATTTATGGAATCAGGTGTTCAGCATGGCAATAGCAGGAAGAAACGTGGTAGAGGACGGAATAGATGCGTGCTCAGGCGACTGGTTACTGGATTCATAAGAATCAATTTCTTCGACATATTTTGTGTGAGACGGAGCACGTATGATCCGAAGACTGGTCGCCTTCTTCTTCTGCACTCTATATAATATTGAACGTAATCCCTCAGCCACCTCAAGCCAAGCCATTCTGTCCGTTTCTTTAATTTCTTGCAGCTCTCTCCATGTCTTCGCTATATTCTCTGTCTCTTCAGATAGTATTGTGACAAGCATGTTCTCTCAATGGACTGAAAACAGAACTGTCTGCTTGGTGGTCTCCTACGACATGCTTGGTAGGTTGCTGTCACACCATTCATTGTTTCCCTTCCGGACCCCAGTAACACATGAGTGGATAAAGCTGTACTGGTTGATACATTTTGTCTGATAATACATTGAGGAATAAGATTAAGGAGTATTGAAAGAGGCGGGAGATACATAAATGAACAGATTGATGAAGAATGAGGAATACTAAGATATGAGTTATAGTAAAGCTAGATAAACTGTGTATGATAATAAATGGGAAAACAAGACTACGGAGTATTGAAAGAGGCGGGAGGTATCATAAATGAGCAGGTAAGATTTATGCAAAATGAAGGATGGGGAATACTAGGATATGAGTAATAACAAAGATAGATAAGTGTTATTGATAGGAAGAATGAGGTTGGAGGATGATTGTGTTAGGAGAAATGTACGAGGAAGAAGGAACAAGTCAAGAAGTACAACGGAGGAAAAAGACTTATAGTGTAAGATAGGAGAAATCTTGCGGAAGAGCGCATTTGGGAGGGATGCTTTATCCTAGTGCGAGGAAATGGAACCTAAATACTACATGTCATGGCGGGGCAGATCAGGCCCATAGCCTTGGTCGGCAAATAGTCTAGGATGGAAGCTCCGATAGGCGGACAATAAATGAATTATACTTAAGCTAAAATAATTAAAATACATAGTCCCAGTCCGTATTGCAACAATGTGACTATATGTTTTAATTATTGCAGCTAAAGTACTATTCATTTATTCATTTCATATGATATATGAATTTGACGTATGCACCTGACGAGATACAGCGAAATATGTCAGGCAACAAATGGTGCAACATATTGTTTTTGGCTTCTGCGTCTAAATAATGTTGATGATAATGGTGTATTTAGCGTTGTTGATGACAATGCAAATGATGGTAGTGATTATGAAACAAGTAAAGAGTTTCAAGTACCTAGGAAGTATAATATCATCAAATGGCAGATCAGAAGACGAGATCGAAAATAGATGCAATAAGGCAAATCAACTCATTGGACAAATGGCACCATTACTAAAGAACAAACATGTATCAATAACTACTAAGAAAGCACTTTACAACACAATCTTCCTACCAACTCTATGCTACCAATGCCAAACCTGGACAATGACAGAAAAAGAGAAAAGAAAAATCACAACAGAAATGAGATTCCTGAGAAGAATACTCAATGTATTAAGAAGAGATAAGATCAGAAATGAAGAAATCAGGACTAAAGTGATGGTTAAAGCAGCACTAGATTTTATTAGAAAGCAGCAAACCAAATGGTTTGGCCATGCAAGTAGGTTACCAGTTAACAGCATACCACAACAAGCAATTATGTACAGACCAGATGGAAACAGAGGAAGACGCCGAACACGTAAACGTAGGACGGAGGGAATAGCAGAGCCCATGGGAATATCGATATATGAAGCCCATAATCGGGCACTCTCACAAAATTTATACTTCACCTCGACACCGCAAGGTACAAGAGGAACATGATCAGATGAGATGAGTAAGCGTGTGGAACATGGACAATACGCAGACAAGGTGAGAAACTTCTGATGGCGGTGGGAATGTTGTTTCTGGACAAAATTAAAAGAATACAGAGGACGGACAAAACAAAATTCAACTAGGAAAAAAAAATGAAATCGTAAAATGTATTAGAAAAATTAGACATGGACAGTCAAGATTTTGTGGGCAATATATGATAAGAAATTAATTTCAAAACTTAGTGACAACTGGCATAATTTATGGGAAATCTGCAAAGGAAGACAGAGAGGTATATATATGGATGGCTTGGCCATGTGGCATAATCTGGGACAAGAAAACAATTCTGATTCAAGACCCGTAATCGTGTGACGCTCCGTGGCCAAAGTTTTCGAACGCGGTTCGTGAGCCGCTTACCAGGCGTTCGAAACGCAGCCGCGACCGATTTGTGCTGCATACTGTGTAGTGTTGTGTTGGTATGGGAGCCGGTCAGTCAGAAAGAATGGCAAACTACTGAACGTGAATTTTGCCTAGTACATCAACAGAAGCTGAAAAATGCTGGTGTTGACTGCAACGTCCTGCAAGGGATATGCAACATTACAAAAAAAAAATCCAAAATCAATTGATTGATTGATTGATTGATTGATTGATTGAGGAACCGACATCACAGCATTCGGGTCATTCCAATAAACGCTCCGTCCCCATCCCCAGCAGCCAGCGAAGAGTTCCAACATTAATAGTTCCAGACGCAGGAATTGGACAACACTAGGCAACATAAAAATTGAAAGATGTTGTTACCGATATTCGTTAATCTTCAATGACACATACACCATTATTTTCAGTACACAGACATATCAGTTGGGAAAACTCGTTGAGGCCACTGTTCATAAATAAGTTCGCATACACTGTTTAACACTCATCCACGGTGTGCTCAAGTGACAACCTTAAATTATTTGGGGGGTGAATATATTCGGAAAAAGTAAAGAACAAATGTATCCTTTTTCGATTTAGTCACCACTGCGTTCAATACAACTCCTTCAGCACCGATAAAGTGCTTGGATTCCAGTAGAATAATCCACTCTAGGGCCACTACTCGGTGTTCCTGACCCGGCCATGAACCGTCTGTCACTGAAGTCATGCCGTTTTGCATCTTCCTACTCCACTCATACACTTGCTAGACTGACAGGCATGCATCACAAAACAATTTGCGTGTGGATTATTCTCTCTATTATTAGTGTCCCTTGCCATCAGACGAACCCACTGCGACTTCTAAGGTACGTGTAATATACGATCCCATGTCAAGGACGAGAAGTCAACACACCGGTCCAACCCACCGGTGTAGGGGTTGAACCCGCTACCTCAGCATCAGCACACCGGAAGTTTAAGGACGAGAGCTCTTAACCATTGTTACACGCTGACTTTCATCTATTGGACTGATGCCATATTTACTTTTAAATTGTATTTCCCTTGCACGACGTCAGTTAGAATCAGCCTCTATAATCTGTTTATGGCTTGCTTGCTTGCGTTCGCTGGCTGTGAACTCCAGCGTGAAGTCCTGCATATCGGATGAAGACATCCTGTTGTCCAACATCAGTGTGATGTCATACCGGACCTGAGGTTTGCGTGAGTCCCATGTCTGGCTTATCGGTGGTTCGTCGCCGTGCAGGCAGATACTATCCGAATTTTAACTCTCTCTCTCTCTCTCTCTATATATATATATATATATATATATCTTTCTCCCTCTCTCTCTTTCTCTCTCTCTCTCTCTCTCTCTCTCTCTCTCTCTCTCTCTCTCTCTATATATATATATATATATATATATATATATATATATCGTTTTCTCTCTGTTTATGATTTTAAAACTACATTTTACTGTCAAGAGTTTGATGTTACATAGACAAAACAAATGCATAATAGGTATGGCTGTAATTTTCAATCTTTTATTTTATTTTACAGTTGTCTTCCCACATTAACTTCTGGTTTTTGAAAATATTTTAGCTTCTGACAGTGCTAATCAATAACAAAACTTATGAATGTATATCCATTGCATTGGTTGTTGGAGAGATTTTCCAGTAGATTTTCTGTTGATTACATTGGGGGCTGAAAAGAAGCTGTAATTTGAAAAGAATGTGAACGGAAATTACTGCAACGACTTTCAAAATGCTGCATAGAATTTCTTGTTCTTCTTGTTCATCTTCTTCTTCTTCTTCTTCTTCTTCTTCTTCTTCTTCTTCTTGTTCATCTTGTTCATCTTGTTCATCTTCTTCTTCTTCTTCTTCTTCTTCTTCTTCTTCTTCTTCTTCTTCTTCTTCTTCTTCTTCTTCTTCTTCTTCTTCTTCTTCTTCTTCTTCTTCTTCTTCTTCTTCTTCTTCATCTTCTTCTTCTTCTTCTTCTTCTTCTTCTTCTTCTTCTTCTTCTTCTTCTTCTTCTTCTTCTTCTTCTTCTTCTTCTTCTTCTTCTTCTTCTTCTTCTTCTTCTTCTTCTTCTTCTTCTTCTTCTTCTTCTCTGCTTCTTCTTCTTCTTCTCTTCTTCTTCTTCTTCTTCTTCTGCTTCTTCTTCTTCTTCTTCTTCTTCTTCTTCTTCTTCTTCTTCTTCTTCTTCTTCTTCTTCTTCTTCTTCTTCTTCTTCTTCTTCTTCTTCTTCTTCTGCTTCTTCTTCTTCTTCTTCTCTTCTTCTTCTTCTTCTTCTTCTTCTTCTTCTTCTTCTTCTTCTTCTTCTTCTTCTTCTTCTTCTTCTTCTCTTCTTCTTCTTCTTCTTCTTCTTCTTCTTCTTCTTCTTCTTCTTCTTCTTCTTCTTCTTCTTCTTCTTCTTCTTCTTCTTCTTCTTCTTCTTCTTCTTCTTCTTCTTCTTCTTCTGCTTCTTCTTCTTCTGCTTCTGCTTCTTCTTCTTCTGCTTCTTCTTCTTCTTCTTCTTCTTCTTCTTCTTCTTCTTCTTCTTCTTCTTCTTCTTCTTCTTCTTCTTCTTCTTCTTCTGCTTCTTCTTCTTCTGCTTCTTCTTCTTCTTCTTCTTCTTCTTCTTCTTCTTCTTCTTCTTCTTCTTCTTCTTCTTCTTCTTCTTCTTCTTCTTCTTCTTCTTCTTCTTCTTCTTCTTCTTCTTCTTCTTCATCTTCTTCGTGCGATAGATATCTGCTTAATCCTGCCAGCAGTCATATGCTTGTCTCAATGATTAAGCCATGCATGTTTAGGTTCACACTGTCTCACGGTGAAACCGCGAATAGCTCATTAAATCGGTCGAGGTTCTTTAGATGACACGATCCTACTTGGATAACTGTGGCACTGCTAGAGCTAAAACATTCTTACCAAGCTCCGACCTCTCAGAAAGAGCGTTTTTATTAGTTCAAAACCAATCGTCGTTGCCCTTTGCGGGGTGCTGCGTTCCCACTGGTGACTCTGGATAACTTTGTGCTGATTGCATGGCCTTACATGCCGGCGACGCATCTTTCAAATGTCTGTCCTATCAAATGTCAATGATTCGTGACATGCCTGCCATATTTGTATCGGGTAAAGGGGAATCAGGGTTCGATTCCGGAGAGGGAGTATGAGAAACGGCTACCACATCCAAGGAAGGCAGCAGGCGCACAACTTACCCACTCCCGGCATGGGGAGGTAGTGACGAAAAATAACAATACGGGACTCTATCGAGGCCCAGTAATTGGAATGAGTACACTTTAAACCATTTAACGAGGATCTATTGAAGGTCAAGTCTGTTGCCAGAAGCCGCGGTTATTCCAGCTCCAATAGCGTATATTAAAGTTGTTGCAGTCTCGCAAAACGCTCGTAGTTGGATCTCAGGTGCTGGCGGGCGGTTCGGGTTTCACTGCCCGTTGTTCCTGCCCTACGGTCTGCCGGCTCTCTCCCGTGGGTGCTCTCGGCTGCCTGAATAATGGTGCATGGAATAATGGAATAGGACCTCCGTTCTATTTTGTTGGTTTTCGGAACTGGAGGTAATGATTAAAGAGGAACAACGGGGGCATTTATATTGCGGCATTAGAGGTGAAATTCTTGGATCGCCGCAAGACGAGCTACTGCGAAAGCATTTGTCAAGAATGTTTTCATTAATCAAGAACGAAAGTCAGAGGCACGAAGACGATCAGATACCGTCGTAGTTCTGACCATAAACACTGGGGGGGGGGGGGGGGGGGGGGGAGAAGGAGGAGGAGGGTGTGTGTGTGTGTGTGTGGTGACTAAAAATAGTAATACGGGACTCTAATCGAGGCCCCGTAATTGGAATGAGTACACTGTAACCCCTTTAACGAGGATCTAAGTAAGGGCAAGTCTGTTGTCAGCAGCCGCGGTAATTCCATTGGAGGTTGGGAGGGGGGGGGGCTGCGTGGTCTCGAGGTATGGTGTCCGCCTCGAGTGCTGGAAGTCCCGGGTTCATGTCCCGGTGAGGACTGGGATTTTTTTCACCTGGAATTCTATTAACAAAATTCCCCCTGTTCTCTGGGTAGTGAGATAGGACGCCCGTGTGTATTGTTGCGCGCGTAAAAAAATCTCTTGGCAGTTGGAAATCGGAAAAGAGTAGCCTAACGTAGCTGCCCGAGGAAAATTTCGAGTAAAAAATCTACCCAAGTATTTCAGGATCCTCGCCGGTGCTACGGAGCTCGTGCACTGAGCTGAGTTTGTCCAGACTCAGGTTTGAGTTAGGGGAAGAACGGAGCACTTATGGGTTACACCCGTGTGCCGCGATGTTGATCCATCGACTAAACTAAACTAAACTAAACTGATCATAAACGACTAGCGACCCCTAGTGGCAAAGTGAAGCGAAAGGGATTGTGCCATGGCTAGCAAATCCACTGCATATAAAGTCCGAATCATTTGCAAGGTGCCACTACATGCTTGGTCCAGACACTTGTTCTGTGGCTCTAAGCTGAGGGATACGGCTGAACGCCTCTAAGTCAATATCTCTCGGATGTGAGGGCCTGGCCGTTACTCACCCTCTGCTGCATGGAGGTAAGATGGTGAGCCGACAGCATCTGCAGCCTACCTCGTGAGCGTTACCACAGGTGGAAAAAGTGTCCCAGGGGCATGCAATGGTTACGATGTAAGTCCATATCAAAAGCTCTTTAAGTGAGTGTAGTCAGAGGTGGAAAACAAACGTGGAAGTCCGAAGCGAAAGCGTGCTGAGTGGATGTCGTCTGCAGACTGACCGTTCCTCGTTTGCGCGGGGAGCGGCCAGTAGGCGAACAAAATGCCCAATATAAGGAAGTGAGAAAGTGAAGCAGCCATGCGCAGGACGTGACGACCACTTGGGTGAGCCCAGCAGCAGAGCGCTATGTGTCGGCTTTGTAATTATGGAAGCCTCCTTGGATGGCGGGGAACGCCCATGGTCTGCCTCTGACTTCCCTTGAGGGTTGACCGTGATGTCTTCAGCCGTTCTAACTTGATCAACTGGGATATGGACGACATCACAACAGTGAGAGTGGAAAGTCATTCGAAACACCGGGGAATGTTAACTCGGTCAATAAACACCCACAGAAGTCGGATGTGTGGGCGTAAGGGCACAAAACTTGGCACAACGCAAAAACGTCTGAAAAAACCCTCCGGATGAAAGCAGCAGCAGCAGAAGAAGAAGAAGAAGAAGAAGAAGAAGAAGAAGAAGAAGAAGAAGAAGAAGAAGAAGAAGAAGAAGAAGAAGAAGAAGAAGAAGAAGAAGAAGAAGAAGAGGAGAAGGAGGAGAAGAAGAAGAAGAAGAAGAAGAAGAAGAGAAGAAGAAGAAGAAGAAAAAGGAAAAAGAAGAAGAAGAAGAGAAGAAGAAGAAAGAAGAAGAAGAAGAAAAAGAATAATAATCAGTTAAAACCAGTCTTCTTCATAAGTGAGATATTGTTGGATAGAACTATTTATTCTTTTTTCCCCTTTCTGTGAATAGTTAATACACGTATGTTATAAAACTGTCATCTAATGCCTATAGTAAGTACCTTGCCGTGTACGACAGGGCATCTTGAGCCTGAGGAATTAAGGCCGCCTGGCTAGTGCAGTCGCCGCGTTTGTGAGTATCAGCTGATACTGTTAACACATAGGGTACACACCCGTAAGTTGCCACTAGTGAGACAGGTTTTTCTTTATAAGACCCTTAACAGGAACGTGTTGGGGATATGTAATGTAGACAGACAGACAGACAGACAGACAGGCAGGCAGGCAGGCAGGCAGGCAGGCAGGCAGCAGACAGCAGACAGACAGACAGACAGACAGACAGACAGACAGACAGACAGTATATAATACGAGACTATACTGACAGACAAATGAACAAAAGGACAGACGAGCGGCGAGACAGACAGACACAGAATGAGATAATATGATCATGTGACAAACATGTCTCAAAATCTGATCCATTACGTGCTTATAACAACATATTATAATTTGTATTATCGGCTTTAGCATGCCGATTGCATTGTCCTTCCTAACGACACTTACGGTGATTCTCAAGTTATCGAACGAATGTGCCATCGTTTACCATTTAGTGTCTTTGGCCAATGCAGACATCCCAGAAACTAACACCATCACATCTGTTACGTCTACGTTGTCGGTCACCTTTGAAGAAGAAATACATGTCTACTTAGATCAGAGAAAGGGTTAGAGTGTTGAAGACAAGAAGGTGGTCTTCATTTATTCGGGTTTTAGGTTTGACCATATCTGGTGCGGTCATTCTCCGCAGAATGGCAAGCCACCTGCAGAGAACATCACACACACACACACACACACACACACACACACACACACACACACACACACACACACACACACACACACACACACACACTGTCACACACACTAACACACACATACACTCATATACACACATTCACACACATACACATACTCATAGATATACACACATATAAACATTCATACATTACACACATATACACACATACACACATACACACTCACCTACACATACACACATGCACATATACGCACATGTACACATATGTGATATATTTATCAACACCCATCACTGTATTTCCTGAGAGAATTATCATAAATGTGCAATTGGAATCAACATAGTGAGAGTTATGTGGTCATGGATATAATTAGATACAAGTGGCGACATTTCTGAAATGTTCGGAGGTCTCAATGGAGCTCAACGATTGGTTGGTTAGGTTCCAGGTACCGGCCAAGTTCCTGGAACCCGGCGGTACGATTAGCATTTCACTTGCAATGTAGTCGTCAAGAAAGCAGGTAGCTGTTTGGTTTAGTGGTGGTTTCGTAGCCAATTGCGATCTCTTTGCCAGAGGTAAGACCAGAATTTCATTAGACATGTTATGACCTTGCCTCTTGATGAAAAGAGTACAGGCATCATTGTTTATCTATGAGAATTGTGAAACTGTGAGATCGGCGCTTCATTGAGAGGATAACCTGAGTGTTCGCTTTCTGCAAAACTGACATGCCTATCCGACTGAGAATTCTGCCATGCTCACAGTTTCATCTGCTATTAGTGACTTACTATATGCTTTGTGAATAATATCTCACTATCAATGCTTATTATATGCATTGTTGTTCTATATGCTGTAAAACTGTTCATTATAAATACACATAGTGAACCTTCTTCCCTATGCTGGAGAAATGTTCTCTATCGACGAACACCATGGACAGTCCTTTCATGCTGGGGAGATGTTTTCGCTAAACTGTATCTTGAACTATCATGCACTTACGGGTGAAGCTTCTTGTTCACATGCTTCGTAAATATACAGAAGGTGTGATTTGTCATGTAATCATTTTCATGAATATGCTATGAGAATGCAAGGGAATGCCTTGTTCTTTTTATGAGTTATAATCTCATATGGGAAGAAAGATAGACGAACTATATATCCATATGTCCTACAGGACGTGCACTCCACGCCAGCATTGCACATTTGCTGGTGATGGCTTGGCAAATATGTTATGTTCAGTGAATTGCTAACAGCGCTCTTAAAGATTTCTGTAATGCAATTCGTTCCTGAAGTTTATGCACTTATTATACTTGCAACATCGGGTAGGTTTTCGAACTGCGTTCCAAATTCCCTGCTCCAAGAGTCAGGCTGAGAAAGGACAATATGTTCTTGTGTTCGAGTCTTTGCTGATGTTGGCTGAACATCCATTGAATGACTCCTATATTATTTTGTGAAATGATAATATGTTTTCTCGTTTATGTTTTTTTTCTTTCACACGTAAATGTGTTATTAATTATTACCCCGACTGTGGAAGGAGAAACGTTTGAATTGATCCCAGTAAAAAGCAAATGAATTAATGATGATGGAGGATGAAAATTGCACTATGAACCGATTCTGGTCGAGAAGAGTGAAGACCGCTCTTGCAATACAGACGTAGGATAATGAGATGTTATTATGACGAACTCGTCTCAACATGATGCCATCATCTCAACATGCAGACCTTTGTCTCACCGTAATGACTTTGTCACAACATACCTTTGTCTTAACATGATGAATTTGTCTCAACTTGTCTTGGTCTCATCCTGATGACCTTGTCTCATCTTATTATGCTTGTCTCCTCATGAGTTTCCTGATCATAATAGTACGGCATTCATGGAGAACAAGTGTTGAGCCCTATGCAGATACCACTCATACTCCGTCAGAGTTGGATTAAACTCCAAGACCAGAGAAGAGGGATTGGTGAGTTAGTAACACACTCCATTCTCTTCCCCTTCCATTTAGTGTTTTTTTTTAACGTTTCTTGATATGTTGGTTATAATGACATTTGGTTTTCTTTAAAATGTACAGCGATGGATTTTTGCATTTGTATCGTCAGAAATGGGTGGTGTATATTGGCCTTACAGTCAGGACACTCAGTCTTACAGAACTGCTAACGGATGGCTAGTGAGATATTCCGATTTTTGAATCTGAACTACTGGACGTTCTTCATTCTTCTCATTGCTTGCAATGAAGTCAGGAATTGCCTTCTAGATAGTCAGAAGAGCAATGCCTATCATCTTGAAATACCCCCAGCCTCAACGTCACCAAGCCTAATCATGGATGGCTAAGGATCTGTTCATGTACATACTCTTCACATAAGTATGTCTGGAGAGTTCCAGTGATGTCACAGAACTTACAGGTTGGCCGTATTAACATGAGACTTGGTCCTACTAAAATCGCTTTGCTGATGGCTGCAGAGATGTTCTGGTCTATGAACACTAACACAGGGTTGGTATAAATTATTTACAATGCCCCGAGGATCTACCTTTTCGAAACCGTCAAGAGTGATAGATAACCTTTATATTTATTGACCTCCTGGCCACAGCTTCGCCAAGCATGTCCAAGTAGGTTAAGTACCAGGTCATAGTTATATCAACCATGTATCACCAGGGAGAATCCCAGGACATTCCGGAACCAGGATTTTCTGCATTACTGGGGAATTTATATAACCCAGCTCATCAGTAGCTGTGAATTGATATAGAAGAAAAAGATTGTGGATATACTTTATTTTATGCTTTTTTTAGGAGAAGAACCTTAATGATATGGTTGAGTAGAGATTGGAGTTTTATCAAGTTAATAGTTTATGAATCTGTTGATTAGTTTTGGGGAATCATCTATATTTTTCCCATGATTTTGTTATTCATGTGTTTATAATATTTGGGTTATATGATATCACAGAACAGATCACAGATCTTCCCAAAACTCACAATTTTTCCCAATATAGTTGAATTTATCAAGGTGTTGGAGTTGCTTCATTGTTGACGTTTTGTTCAGCTGTTGTTTATTGCAGTTGATAAATAATACTGGTTAAAACTTAAGTTGTGATCACCGTATGGGTGGAGAAATACACATAGACACATTTTCTTTATGGAGTTAGTTTTCTTCCTTTCGTGTCTGTGGTAAATTTCCATGATCACCTCGCCTTTTTACAAGAGGCACTTTCTTTATAAATTTAGTGTAGGAACTTAAACGTTCTGTCGTAGTCGTCACTTTGGACTTCGGAGCCATTTCTAGGCTTCAGTAAGAAGGCTGATTGAGGATGATGACCTATCCCATCCGAGATACCTCTAGTCATATCACCCTTATTATCTTTATAACCTCACACCACACACACACACACACACACAACACACACACACACACACAACACACAACACAACACACACAACACAACACACACAACACAATACAACACACACACACACACACATATATATATATATATATATATATATATATAGTCATATCACCCTTATTATCTTTATAACCTCACACCACACACACACACACACACACAACACACACACACACACACACACACACACACACACACAACACAACACACACACAACTACAACACACACACACACACATATATATATAGTCATATCACCCTTATTATCTTTATAACCTCACACCACACACACACAACACAACACAACACACACACACACACACAACACAACACACACACAACACAACACACACACACAACACAATACAACACACACACACACAACACAACACAACACACAACACAATACAACACACACACACACACATATATATATATATATATATATATATATATATATATATATTAGTGCTGCAACCGATTAATTTAAATTTAATAGTTAGCTTTTGAAAAATTAACGATTAATTAATCGTTAATTTCGATTAAAGCAAAACATTTATAGTCACATAACTCACATTGTAGTCGTATTTGTCAAAAATCGAAATAACACTGGATTGTCTTGTTTATATGTCATCTTCTTCTTCTTCTTCTGCGTTCATCCGGAGTTTTTCTTTTCGGACGTGATTACGTTGTGCCTGTTTACAGCAGAGCTGCGTTCTTTCGCCGTTAGGCCGACACGTCCGATTTCTGCGGGCATTTGTTGACCTGGTTAACCTTCCCAGGGATATGTCATCTAATAAACAACTATGCAAACGAGACGAGTATGTTGACAGTATTTGGTCCAAGTGACGAGAGCGTTTATTAACAATATAACCAGCAGAGCTGAACGATTGTTCACATCGAACTGAGGTAGCCGGTATGCACAGAATGATCTTGGCAAGGAATGCCAATTTTGGATATCGATGTTCATTAAGTTTCCACCATTATAAAGGGTCAACCGATTCAGCAACTTTCTTATCCATTTCAGACTCAATTAGCTTAAAACTCTCTTCATTTGGTTCACATATAGTTTCATTGTCAATGTCAGTATCATTCGTTGCAGCAGTCTCCATCTGCTCATCATTAACATTAACTGCTATTTGTTGTTCAATACGCGACCAAGTTCGGTCTTTTGCATCTTTTTACAAACACTTCAGGTATTTGTAGCGTGGTTCAAGTGCTGTTGCAATGTGTAGTATTTAATTACTTGTCATATTAGCTACACATTCACTGAAGTCATTAATACATCCTGCCTTGATTTTAGCTATGTATTCCGGATCATCATCGTGTACAGTCATATGCTTTGTCAGAGGACGCATATAACAGAGTATCTTTCGAGTACTTGATGCAAACCCTCCTCAGACTGAAAGTGCACCCTCACCTTGTACGATGGATAGCTGCAGTTCTACTCCAAAGGAAGGTGGTGCTAAGATGTGGGAGTTGGTCTTCTGAGCCGATAACAATATGTCCAGGATTGCCGCAGGGTTCACCACTGTCACCAGTACTATTCAACGTGTATATCGGTGCCGATCACTGAACAACAGTTGGATGGGAGGGGTAGGACTCTATCATTCGTTGACGACATCCTCGTGTATCGACAGGGTCGAGATAGACAGGCGGTTGCCAACTATATGCAGGGCGAACTAGATCGAATTTCCTCATGGTGTGCTGATGCCGTTGCCCTTGTCAACCCTGCAAAGGCAACGGTTACATGGTTCTCACTAAACAACCATATTGTGAAAACAGACCTGCCGGCAGTAAGAATGGATGGGAGCATTCTGAGTAGAACCCAGTCAATGACATATCTTGGCGTGAGGCTTGATCGTAGCCTGTCCTTCAGAGATCATGTCGATTATGTCATAACGAAGGCTCGAAAAGGTTTGGCAGCAATGAGAGTCATGGCGACTGCCAATATCGAGCAAAGACTGCTATTACTTCTGTTCCAAGGACTTGTGCTTTCACGCATCGAGTATGCCTGGCCATCCTCACTGTCAGCCCTACACAGATTGGAAGACTTGAAAAGGTACAAAACGAAGCCATGCGCATCATTTTGGGCTGCACGAGAGACACCAGCTGTGTAGCAATGAGATACCTCCTTGACTTCCCGACAATGGAACACAGGATCAAGATCTGGAGAGCTCGTGCATACTTAAAAATAAGTGCAGATGAGCAGCACCCTCTGCATGACGCTGTATTCAGAGAAAAGGGTGACAGGCTAAAGAGGGGCAAATCATGGATGGGTCGGGCGGAAGATGTCGTCGGACAGGTCTGCAGTCTTACCAGTATCAACCCCGGCAAGGAATGGGTGCCGGTGCCTCCAGCTTTTAAGTGTACCTTCTCCTGCATTATCACACTCGACAGACGGTGCAGAGAGCAGAACCCTGCCGCTGTCAATGCAGAGGTTAACGCGCTCATCTATGATCATTCAGATAGCCCCGAAGTGCTCATCTATACAGATGGATCTGTTGTAAAGCAGCAGAGAAGTGCGTGGGCATTTACAGCCCGTTCAGCGGGCCGAACCGTTCAAGAATCCAGTGGTGCCCACTCTATGACCACGAGCAGCATGACGATGGAGGTGATGGCAGTTACACAGGCTTTCATATGGCTGGAATCACAGCATTATACCAACGTGTGTGTACTAAGTGATTCAATGAGCATGATTCAGAAGGTCGAAGCTGGATCTGTACGTAGACAGTGGACTGAGTCGCTGCGGAAGTCTGTTGTCCGCAAAGTCACCTTCATCTTCGTCCCGGGACATGCGGGAGTCGAGGGAAATGAACGAGCTGATAAATTGGCTGGCTCTGCACCCCCTGTAGATGGCCAGCCCATGGATCGTGCCGATGTTATTAACGCCCTTAAAGATATGGCGAGAACAGAGGATTTTGACGCCAGTGATTCCACATCGCTTTCCAGGATGAAAGACCTGGGAGTAAGAATCGGCACAGCCAGACGCGAGAGGTACATCGGGAAAACAAAGCGCCTCGTCAACCAACACAGAACTGGCACTATTAGCCACCGGACGCTGATGCATATGCTGGGGGGAGGATCTGAGCACCTATGGACATGTCCGGAGTGCAACGAAGATACCCCAACTGATAACTAACTAACTAACTAACTAACTAACTAACATGCTTTGTCAACGATGATAGCAGTGACAATACACAGCTACATGAAGCAAACTCATGACCGCCAAGCAGGTCCGTGGTCTGACAGAATAAGTCCAAAACTTTGACATATTTAGAAATCTTCTCCCAATCTGAACCTGACAGTTTTGGACCTTTGTATTGCTTCTTTTCATCTGACATGTAGACAGTTAATGCTTCTCTGACCTGTAGAAGACTCTGTAGCATAATAAACATACTATTCCATCTTGTTGGTACATCATGCTGCAGCTTACACAGTGGTGACTCAGTACAATTTTGCAACTCGGTTGTATTTGCAGCACTATGTATAAAATGTCCGAAAATTTTTCGACATCCGGTTCATGTGTATAAGTGATGGGAGAAAAGATTTCGATTAATCGTTAAAAAAATTAATCATTTACAGAATTAACGATTAATCGATTAATTAATCGTTAACTTCCGCATATATATATATATATATATATATATATATATATATATATATATATATATATATATATATATATATATATATATATATATATATATATACATCATACACATACACGCTTACATTCACATATAAACACATACAGATACAAGATACACAGAAACATACACACATACATACACAATGCACACCCAATGCATATATAATGCATACACAAATCATACACAATGCATACACACGCGCGCACACACACACGCGCACACAAACGCGCTCACACGCGCACACACACGCGCGCATACAACACACACACACACGCACACAGACAGACACACAGACACACACACACATGCGCACGCACACACGCACGCACGCGCGCGCACACACACACACACATTCATACATACATACACAGACAGACAGACAGACAGACAAACAGACAGACAGACAGACAGACAGACAGACAGACAGACACGCAGGCATAAATAAACACACACACACACATACATACACACTCATGCACGCATGAAGATAAGACTGGAGATAATAAAGATAAGATGATAGATAAAGATGATAGAGATGACGATAAAGATAAGAGTAAAGATGACAATAAAGGTAAGACTGAAGGTGACAATAAAAATAAGAGTAATGATGACAATAAACAGAAAACTGAAGACGACAATAAGGATAACACTAAAGATGACATTAAAGATACGACTAAGGACGAATATTCACAATATCCAAGGTGTATAGAATACATATCAAAATGAAAACTGACAGGACACAATACACCCGAGACAGGACAAGGCGTTTGAAAAAATAAACAGTTACCTTGAGCCGTCTGAAATGGGTCTTGGTACGATATGAAATCAATACCTACAGTAAGAAAAAAAAATGAACTGTTAAAAAAGTTAGTTGCATATCCTTCACATGACGTATCAGTCAACCCCATCATTTTTCGGCTGTAAGTGACTCCTAGGCAAGTGTACGTTCAGTAGTTTGCCATTGCTGAATGAACGACCGGCACCCATACCATTTCATAAAAACCAACGCAAGGCGGTCTGCTGCCAAATTGCATACTTATTGCATCAAATCAGTTTATAGCTACAGATACTGTAATGTGGTAGCACCATTACATTGTGTAGGCCTGCGAGCAATGGAGCATGGGAGGACAATCTTTTCCTCACTTTCACAAGCGACCAGCCCGGTGGTAATGAGTTGGATTCGCAGCAGGGCGGTTGCGTTTTTTTAAAATGTGTTTGTTTCACAAACACATAAGTTCATAGGTTTACCCAGCCTAACATGGGTCCTAACACTGCCTTGGGAAGAGAAGGCAACCGGTGAAATACCGACCACATGACCCACTGAGTGCCGATTGGTTTGTGACAACATGGGTCCAGCGTCCTATACTCGAAGAGCGTTACAGCGTATAGAAGGGTTGTTTAATTAATGTTCTTTGTTTTCCTGGGACTGACTAGTGTTTTGAATGGAAGATAATAGGGAAACAAAACTCGCTTACACTCAGGAAATAAATGACCGTAGACCCCGAGGTAGACCAAGAAGACGGTGGAGAGATAATATATATACAGACCTACAAGCACTTGGAATCAGCGACTGGCAAGAGAAGGTCCACCAGAGAGAAGAATGGAGACGGATTGTATCTGCAGCAAAGAACCTCAATGGCTCGGAATGCCAAAGAAGAAGAAGAAGAAGAAGAAGAAGAAGAAGAAGAAGAAGAAGAAGAAGAAGAAGAAGAAGAAGAAGAAGAAGAAGAAGAAGAAGAAGAAGACTAATGTTTTACTAGATTGACTAATCTGTTTTACTGAAAATGACTAATCAGTTTTACTATACTGAATAACCTGTTTTACTAGGTATTGACTAATGTGTTCTAATAGGAACTGACTAATATGTTTTATTAGTAACTGACTATTCTGTTTTACTAGACTGACTGATATGTTTTACTAGATACTGACTATTCTGTTTTACTAGATACAGACTAATCTGTTTTTGTAGATACTGACTTATCTATTTTAGTAGATACAGACTAATCTGTTTTACTAGGAAATGATTAATCTGTTGTTCTAGGAACTGACTAATCTGTTTTACTAGGAACTGACTATTCTGTTTTACTAGGAAATTATTAATCTGTGTTACTAGGAACTGACTAATCTGTTTAACTGGGGATTGACTAATCTATTTTAATACGTACTGAATATTCTATTTTACTAGAAACTGATTAATCTGTTTTACTAGGTACTGACTGATACGTTATACTAGGAACTGACTATTCTCGTTTACTAGGAACTGACTAATCTGTTTTATTAGGAACTGACTATTCTGTTTTACTACGTGTCGACTAATCTGTTTTACTAGGAACTGACTAATCTGTTTTACTATGGACTGATTATTGTTTTTTCTAGGAGTTGATTAATCAGTTTTACTAGGAACTGACTATTCTATTTTACTAGGAGTTGACTAATCTGTTTTACTAGGAACTAACTAATATGTTTTACTAGGAACTGACTAATTTGTTTTTCTAGGGATTGATTAATCTATTTACTAGGAACTGACTAATCGGTTTTACTAGTGACTGACTAATCTAGAGAAGATCATGAAGTTGATGGGACATTTCCTTGGCTTACATTTAAGTTTTCTTGCTGTTACTGACTGTTGCTGTTATTGTTCGCTGTTATTGTTGCTGTTATTGCTGCTGTTATTGCTGCTGTTATTGTCGCTGTTATTGTTGTTGTTATAGACAAATAAAAGGATCCAGATATAAATATTTATTAATTATACTAATCCAGGCCGGCGCTGTGTAGATGGGGTTAAGAGGGTAATTCGTAATCCCCCATACCGTGTTCGAAACACAGCTGCGTGCGGTTTGGCAGCAGACCGCCTTGCTCTGGTTTTCATTCAAAGGTATGAGTGCCGGTCGCCCAGAAAGCAATGACAACCCACTGAACGTAAACTTGCCAAGAAATCACAAATCGCCAAACATGATGGGGTTGACTGCGACACCCTGTAAAAGATCTGGAAATAACTAACAACCACCAATAGCACTTGCAAGGAGGCCATGCGGTCGAATCCTGGTTGAGGCATGGGTTTGTGGGCATGTATCCAGGCCGCAGGTAGGTCTAGCCTAAGATGTGCAATATAGTGCAACGGGCCTAGCATCATATATCCTATACGTCTCAACGCATGGTTATGGTGGCTTTACTCCAATTAATTCATGTACACATGAAATATATATATATATATATATATATATATATATATATATATATATATATATATATATATATATATATATATATATATATATATATATATATATCCTAGGCCGCCACAACTACTTGATGTGGGGAAATATGTTCCAAATTTAAACACGACCGGGATTCCCTGAGAAGTCCCCGAATCAAAGAAAATCGTCGGCATGTTGATTTGCCCGGATCTCAAGATGAGAGGGAAAGTGCCGTCTTGATTTGGTCGCCGCCAGGACAATGACGTCACTCGGGCAACATTTTCGACTGTTTGAAAAATAACTAAACTTGCGATCAGTAGAATGGAATACTCATGAAGGGAGTGTTTGTTTGTTCCTAGTTCTAATGGAGAAGAGGATTTACCGTGTCTCGTGTGGTTTGGAAACTACGGACATTTGTTCTTGTGATGAATTGTGAATTCCGACTCCGAACAGGAATGACTAGCATAAGGCAGTTTATTTATGGATAGAGTCTAGGACTTGAGCCTGGTGATAGTGCGTTATGGGAAAGTGTTCTAGGAGTGTCGGCCGCATCTGGCTGATGCATAACTTAAACGAGGTAGAGTGATATATCATTTCACTCGGCAGGGTAAGACCAATGGCATGGGATGATATTCAGTGAGATTTGGGATAGCTGGGGTTTCCGTGCTTTTCCTTTGGTCTTTCCTTTTCCTTACCACGTCTCAGACAAATGTGAGGAACTACTCTGCTTTATGCCAGAGTGTAGTTCTAGGTTAACCAGGATAAATATCTGAGTGTGGCCTTTAGCCTACACTCACATATAGTAGATTCGAATCAGGTTTTCTCTCACCGAGTGTTCTCTTTTCGACAGGTTCCACATTGTAGAAGAAGGGAAGTATGACACAGAGGTGTGGACAATGACACACACACATAGTGCAATTCCATTGTAGAGAAGAGCTGATGGACAACACAGAGGTGTGAACAATGGCTATCACACTGAGTGTAGTTATACTAAATGGCCTCGGAAATGGGACATCGTTCCAAAAATTATAGACTCATAGAAATCAAGAGTGTTATCCTGAAAGGGCCAGTGTAGCAGTGATTGAGTGCCCAAGGCAGTTGTTTTTATGAAACTATTAACACCTCCATGGACAATGACAATATTAGGTAGAGAGGTGGAATAACAGTGATTTTAAGTAACTGTGACTATGCCGAGTGACCATAACTATAGGTTGTAGAGAGGTTGCAGAGTAAAGACACTCATTCAGTAACATTGTGCAACCGGACTGAAAGTTTTCTTTAAACTCGTGTGAGATATAAGGAGATCTTCGTAGGTCTCAGGATTTTAATGAACATATTAAGTACATAGTGTGTTCCTGATTCATGGACATTATTAGGCCATATTCACTATTGGAGACCAGTCACCCAGTCTATATACGGATAACTCCAAGAAGTCAACCACTGTCGGGAGAGACGCTTCATTCGGTGAGATCTTTTCAGAACTTACGGTGTTGTGATGTGGTGTGGCTTAACACAGGGATGAACTATCCGAAGCTCACTGGTCTGCTCTCGCATACACCATAGAAAATACTACATATTTCCACACGCAAACAGTGCACACACACACACACGTGACACTTTTCTGTATTAAATGTTTTATTTTATCATTTGTTAAAATACAGTCTTGTGTGGGTATGTTCTGGAGGGATATGAAGAAGGGTATTGTTTAGTGGTAAGAAGAAGATGAGAGAGAGAGAGATAGTGTACCTGACACTGACAGGGGGTGTGTAGACAAAGGTCCGGCAGAAGCCCAAGCTAAAGATAGGGAATTTAAACAGTGTGCCTGTTGATTCCACTTTTCCCCCAGGGACGACAGGCGACACACTTTTTATACACTTACACTCAGTGACTCAATCAGTATGCTCAGGAAGATAGAGATAGGTAGGTCCGAATACTGTGGTTGTTGTCTCTGGAGCTGTCACGACTGGCAAAAATTAGTTTCGTTTTCGTGCCAGGGCTTGAGAGTTTACAGGTAAATGAGCAGGCTGATCTTTTTGCAGGAGGGCGAACAAGCCATGGACCAGGCTGATATACTGAATGCTCAAAGAGAATTAAGACGTTTACGAGAACCAAGTGATGACTGTGATTCTACAACCATGGTCAGAATGTGATAACAGCAAGTTAAAAGGGGTGTGACCAAACAAGAACACTATGCAGGAAGCCAAAGAAGATTAATAAACAAACACAGAACTGGGTTAATTAGCTTTAGCAGCAAAATTTACTGAGGAGGAGCACTTATGGACTGAATGGTTTGATGTGCAATGAGGATGATCTGTTGACTAACTAACTAACTAACTAACCAACCAACCAGCCAACCAACCAACCAACCAACCAACTAACTAACTAACTAACTACCTAACTACCTACCCACCTACCTACCGACCTAACTAACTAACTAACTAACTACATATATTAGCACCTTGCCGTCTTGACAGACGATAGTTTGTGCTTTAAAAAGGCATAATAACTTTTACCTATGGCGGTAGCGAATGTGACTGATAAGGCCAATTTGCGCTGTAAATGTCCGTTCACAGTGGGTGCATATGAACATGTGGTTATTTCCACCATCATGCACAATCTTACGTCTCACACGCTCGGTGTGTGACTTATCTGCAATAATGTTCTCCTTTGTCTTTATTCCATTTCTGATGTTTGCCCTTCATGCAACATGTTCAGCGGCGACTTGCTCCCAGTGTGCATTATCAATGCCTGTACCAATCATGTCCCGCTTACACACATCTTTGTATCGTAGTAGAGGCCGACCATAGATCTCTTACCCATCTGTAATTCACCAAATAAAGATGTCCTTTGGTATTCTACCACCATCCATCCTCCTAAGATGTCCTATCCATCTAAGTCTACGAAGACTGAGAATGGAATAAACCGTCACACAACCTGATCTTTCCAATACTTCAGTATTTGTGATTTTGTCTTGCCACTTAATACCAAGAATTCTTCGCAGACACCGCATATGAAAGCTGTTTAAACGTTTCTCTTGGTGTGAGTAAGTTGTCCAGGTTTCACTGCCATAAAGAAGAGTACTAAGGACACAGGCTTGATAGACAAGGACTTTTGTTTTGGCAGTAAGCTTCCTGTTCTCCCAGACTCTTTTTCTTAACCTGTTCATTGTTGTTGCTGCCTTACCAATCCGGATGTTGATTTCCTGATCTAGGGATAATTTGCTATTTACCACTGATCCTAGATATGTAAAATGGTCTACCTATCTCTAGTTCGGCGTCGTCAATAAAGATTGATGGTACCCCATGTGCACCTTGTGACATAATCTGTGTCTTCTTTTTGCTAATTGTTAAACCAAATTCAGAACAAGCATTGGAGAATGCAGATAGTAGACATTGCAATTCTTCCTCAGAGTGGGTCGTAACTGCAGCATCATCTGCAAAAAGCAACTCTCTGATCAGTACCCTCCTAATTTTGGTCTTGGCCTTCAATCTCTGAGCATTGTAGAGGCCGCCATCTGAGCGTGAGTGAATGTATATACCACCATCCTGATCACGAAAGGCATATTTCAGTAGAAGTGAAAAGTATATTCCAAAGAGGGTGGGAGCTAGTACACAACCTTGCTTAACTCCACTCTTGATTTCAAACTCTTCAGAAGTTGCACCATCAAACTTGATTATACCCTTCATGCCTGTGTGGAACTGATTCCACAATGGACAGAAGAGTTGGTGGGCAGCCAATCTTCTTTAGTGCCTTGAACAGACCCTCACGACTGACCAAATCAAATGCCTTTGTGAGGTCGATGAAGGCAATAAACAGTGGTTGATTCTGTTCACGGCATTTTTCTTGCATTTGTCGCAATGAGAATATCATATCAATGGTAGACCGGTTCTGTCGAAAGCCACACTGTGATTCGGGGTAGACTTGATCTCCTAGGACTTGAAGTCTGCGCAGAACAATTCTGGCAAATACTTTTCCAACAATACACAGAAGTGAGATACCCCTATAGTTGTTGCAGTCGCTCCGATCGCCCTTGTTCTTGTACAGTGTTATGATGCTTGAATCTTTGAAATCCTGTGGGACTTGTCCTTCTCGCCAGCATAGCTCTATTAGCTGGTGGATCTGTATAGTGAGTGTGTCTTGCCCACTCCTGATAACCTCTATTGGAATCCCATCCTTACCTGGAGTCTTGCCAGATGCAAGTTCATTTATAGCACACTTAACTTCTGTTATGGTGGGAAGTGTGTCCAGGTGGTCAAGAGTTGGTAGAGCCTCTATGGCGTTGAGGGCATCATCCGCTAGTTTGGTCTCACTTGAGTAAAGCTCTAAATAGTGCTCTACCCATCTGTCCATCTGCTGTTTCGTATCAGTGATTATTTCTCCAGTTAAGGTTTTCAATGGTCCACTTCTTTTGATCACTGGACCACAGGCTTTCTTTATTCCTTCATACATGCTTCTTATGTTTCCCTTATCACTTGCGATTTGAATGGACTCACATAACCTGATCGAATAATCATTTGCACATTGCCTGGCAGCCTTTTGCACATCCTTCCTAGCTTGCCTTAGCTCACTCAGAGTGTTACGCGTTGATTTTTCTTTGTTTCTTAAGAGAGCTAGCTTTTTCTTATCAATCAAGGGCTGCAGTCTCGCTTTTTGCCACAAACCAGTCCTGCCTCTTATGATCCACAGTGCCGTAAACCCCTATGGCAGTTTTATAAAGAGTTTCCTTAAGTTGACCCCACTTTTCATTTACTGTACAATTGTCTGGTGTATCAGTGAAAGCGTCTTCAAGTTGCTGTTGAAACTGAAAGCACTTTTCAGGATCGTGAGTGTTAATAATATTAATCCTGGGGCTAGATTTGTGTTTAGCTGTGTAGATTCTCTTTGGTCTCAGTCTAACCCTTGCAACAACCAAAGAATGATCCGTATCACAGTCAGCACTGTGGTAACTTCGAGTCAATGATATATGGTTCAGATGTTGTCTCCGTGTGATGATGAAGTCCAGCTGGTGACAATGGCCGGATCTTGGATGTTTCCATGTGACCTTATGCATCTCTTTTGTTTTAAAAAAGGAGTTTGTAATACATGGGTAATTACTGGTGCAATGCTCCAGCAGCCTTTGTCCATTTTCATTCATGCGACCGATGTTGTATTTTCCAAGGCACCCTGGCCATGAACTCGAGTCCTTGCCCACACGAGCATTGAAATCATCGAGCATATAAATGTAGTCAGATTTTGGAGCTGCCTTGATCACGGAGTCTAACTCCTCATAGAACGAATCCTTCACATCATCAGAGTGTCGGTGCATATGCAGTAATAATAGTGGCAAAACCACAAGAGGTTGCCAAGCGCAGGGATAATAGTCTTTCATTTCCTCCTGCTGGAATTTCGATCATTCCCAGTAGCGAATTCTTCACTGCAAAGCCCACACCGTGTTGCCTTTTTTCTGCCTGCCCTCTACCCTTCCAAAAAAAGGTGTAATTGTTTTCCTTGAGTGACCCTTCCTCAGCGAGGCGAGTCTCCTGCAGACCAGCAATGTCAATGTTAAGACGATTGAGTTCGGCATCAATCACAGCCGTTTTTCTCACATCGTCAATATTGGTCAAGGCAGTGGAAAATCCTGACACATGATTCTCACGTTCCAGGTTGCAGGCCGTAGCTTGAGGTCTAACTAACTAACTAACTAACTAACTAACTAACTAACTAACTAACTAACTAACTAACTAACTAACTAACTAACTAACTAACTAACTAACTAATTAACCAACCAACCAACCAACCAACTAACCAACCAACTAACCAACCAACCAACCAACCAACCAACCAGGTAACATTTACACTGCTGCACAAGCATGTGTGCACACATACACACACACTAACATTACATAAACTTGCCTGACTCGTCAATTATACGGATAATTGAAGATGCTCTTTGCTTGATTGCGATTATGTTTAACACAGTTTCTTCATCAAGTTTGCCTGCTGTTAGTGATTAAACAAAAAACAGCAAGAAGGTAATAGATCCTATATAAATAGCAAGATGAAAATTACATGCAAATTTCACTGTACGGGTTTCATTAAGATAGAATCAGCAACAGTTCAAAGATAGCTTCTTCGTCTTAATATATTGTGTATTTATGTATGTGGGTGTGTATACGTGTGTTAAGTGTGTGTGTGTGTGTGTGTGTGTGTGTGTGTGTGTGTGTGTGTGTGTGTGTGTGCTGAGGAACAGAGAGAAACAGAGAGAAAGTGAGAGAGATAGATAGAGAGAGAGAGAGAAACAGAGAGAAAGAGAGAGAGAGAGAGAGAGAGAGAGAGAGAGAGAGAAGCGAAAGAGAGAGAGAGAGAGAGAGAGAGAGAGAGAGAGAGAGAGAGAGAGAGAGAGAGAGAGAGAGAGAGTGTGTATGTATGTATTGTTGGATGTTTGTTAGTGGGTTTGCGATTGTGAATGGGTATGTGTGTGTGTGTGTGTGTGTGTGTGTGTGTGTGTGTGAGGAAGTTTGTGTTGGTCTGTTATTGTGCTGGTATATCAATGAGTGTTCGAGTACATGATGTGTGTATGTGTGTGTATGTATGTGTATGTGTGTGTGTGTGTGTGTGTATGAATGTATGTGTGTGTGTGCATTCATGCATGGATGGATGGATGGATGGATGGATGGATGGATGGATGTATATATGTATACAAATGTACTTCGATGCATGACCACCTGACCCCAATAAAATTGGCGTCTTCACGAGTCAGGTCTAGCATCTACATAAATCCACTGTAATTATTACTTGTGCATGCACAATAAAATCCTAAGCAACCTAAACTAAGCAACTTGAAACAAACAAACAAACTTACCAAAAGGCCTTCAACAATTGCCGTGCGTGCCTCGAGAGAAGGTATAGCTCGCCGTTTAGCTTTACTGCAGCCTCAATTGTTGTTTCTGTAAATTTAAAAGTCAAACGGTGAGACGATTATTGCAGCTTAACTTCGAAGTTGGATGCGACGTTATGAGATTATTTGATTATTCTATGGGAAGCTAAAGATAAGAAGCAAACATGGTTGTTGCTGTCGTCGTCGTCGTCGTCGTCGTCGTCGTCGTCGTCGTCGTCGTCGTCGTCGTCGTCGTAGTAGTAGTAGTAGTAGTAGTAGTAGTAGTAGTAGTAGTAGTAGTAGTAGTAGTAGTAGTAGTAGTAGTATAGTAGTAGTTCCAGATTCAAGGACCCAAACGAATGTATAGTAGAAGTAGTAGTAGTAGCAGCAGCAGCAGCAGCAGTAGTAGTAGTAGTAGTAGTAGTAGTAGTAGTAGTAGTAGTAGTAGTAGTAGTAGTAGTAGTAGTAGTAGTAGTAGTAGTATAGTAGTAGTAGCAGTAGCAGCAGCAGCAGCAGCAGCAGCAGTAGTAGTAGTAGTAGTAGTAGTAGTAGTAGTAGTAGTAGTAGTAGTAGTAGTAGTAGTAGTAGTAGTAGTAGTACCAGATTCAAGGACCCAAACGAATGTATAGCAGAAGAATACACACGATACATATTCTGAGTTGTACAAATTTTCCCATTGTGAAATATTGCCAGGGGGTGCTTTCTTAGGCCTACTCTTGTTTTGATTTCCATTTAATGAAGGATTTTTAACTTGCTCCACGTGCAAACCTTCTCGTTTTTGCCCTTGTCCGAGATAGTCAAACGTCCGATCCACTGTCTTGGGATGGCTACCTTGTGACATTTTGTAAATATGCAAACATTGATTCCAAGAATCAGCTCAGATTTGCGCGTTTTAGAGGCTGACGTTTCACATGAAAGCCACTTGGGAGCGAATTCACATGAAAACCACTTGGAAGTGGATTCAAGTGAAATCCACTTTGGATTGGAGTCACGAGAAAGCTACTTTGGAAGGGATTCACGTGAAAGCCACCCCAGAGCCGATACACATGGAAGCCACGTTGGAAGGGATTCATTTGAAAGCCACTTGAGGGTGGATTCGTCTGAAATCCAACTGGGAATTGATTCACATGAAAGCCACTTTGAAAGGGATTGACCTGAAAGCCACCCCAGATTGGATACACTTGAAAGCCATTTTGGAATGGATTCACCTCAAAGCCACTTGGCTATGAAGTAACCTGAACACCATTTGTGGAATGGAATCATCTGAAAGCCACTTCGGAGTAGATTCACATGAAAGCCACTTCGGAGTAGATTCACCTAAAAACCCCTTAGGAGCCGATAATCAAGCATAGAAAGGAAGAAAGTATAGGGGGAAAATAGCAATAAAAGCACACAAATCAACTGATCTAGAAAAGATGTGATAAACATATTATTTACGTGTGTACTCACAAGAACAGAAAGCATGCCGAGGAGGGTGAGTACAGGCAAATTTCGCGCAGAGTGGCATGCTTCGCTTCGGAGGTCACGGGTGGCAAGCATCACCTGGATCTTTTCTCCGGGGCATGCCGGTGTGTTGGGGAATGAACAGGCGAAAACTTGGTGGAGTATTGGTACATGACAAGGCAGACGTGGTTGCGGCCTTGTGGGAGCACGTGTACACCTCGGAGGAGCAAATGGATCACCATAGTCTGGCAAGAATGAGGCAGCGAGGAGTGACGAGGGGATCTGGCCAACTCTTGACGCTCAGAGGAAAGGCGAGACGGACATATAATCAGATTGCTACTGGAACTATTAGTGTTGGAACTCTTAGCTGGCTGCTGGGGATGGGGGAAGAGCGCTTATGGGAATGCCCCGAATGCTGTGATGTCGGTTCCTAAATAAATCAATCAATCAATCAATCAATCAATCACAAGAACAACGGGAAGGTTGGAGGAGAAGAGAAGCAGGGGAAGACAGTATGACAATATGGCATTGAGGTATGTCTGGATTAGAAAGGATTCTCAGCACAAGAGGCAGAAGGCTGTGGAGAGACAAGATCATCAGCACCAAACGGCATGGACTAAGACGAATTGAGAAAAATCGAGAGGAATGGCTAATTAAATCGGCCGAACTTCCTTAGATGACACAATCTTACGTGGATCATCATTATAATCTTCATCTTTTGCCGTCAGAGATCGTGGGGAGAAATAATTGAGATTCCAGTGCCCGATAGGTGGCACTGGATAGTGTCATTCCATGTCTGTACAATGTCTTTAATGTCGTCAATTTATTTCCTTCTCGGGCATACCCTTGCTTCTCTGATGTAGCATCAATACTGGTAGTTAATAGTGTTGCTTTCTTAGGAGATGGACGAACCATTTGGATAACAGTGGCAATTCTATAGCTAATACATGCTTAACAAGCTCCGCCCCTCAGGGGAAAAAGAGCCATTTTATTAGCCTAAAATCAATCGTAGATGCTCGTAAGAGTTTTAAGCAGTGGCGTGAAGTGGTAAAATCCGTGGGTCCAACTCTCCCTTTATAGCTGAACGCCTTTAGTTCGTGATTGTGACATGGTGGTATTAACAAATATGAAAGGGTAAGGTAGGTAAGGAACCTATGACAGGTCCAGCAAACCGGCAGGGAATTACCTTGATCGTAGAAAAATATTACTCATGAATCATGGAGGAATTTGGAGGAAAGGCGCTATTCACAGGAACTTCAATTACCCCTCCCAATGACGCTTAAAGGCATAAGTGGAAGACACAAGAAAGAAAGGAACTTACTGTTGGACACTTCACCGTCATTGCTTGGCGCAGGAACCTTTTGAAAGTCATCATCAGTGTCTGCAAAATTGTTGTGTTGTGATGTTACAGCCAGTAAGTGAGGTTACACAAAATTGTTGTATAGTGATGTTACAACCAGTAAGTGAGGTTACACAAAATAGTAGTGTTATGATGTTACAACCAGTAAGCGAAGTTATATAAAATTGTTGTACTATGATATTATATTCAGTAAGTGGGAGGTGAGTGGCTAAGGTATACCATCATCATCAATCTCATCAAGTGCCTATTCGATTGGTGTGGCCGATTATTCACATCTTGCTATCTATAGCAGCATGTATGAATTCGTATGCTGAGACAAGTCCTTGCCATGGCAGAAGGCTGTCAAGAATCTTCTCTCGATGTCTTCACAATTTTATCCGGTTGTCACTAAATATTCTAGGCTTTCATGTGTCCTGTGACGACACTATGACATCTGCCTCTTTGGGAAGTCTGTAACAAGCTCGTCTTCGTGGCGTAGTGGTTACGTCGCGTTCCTCGCTTTCCGAAGGCTGTGAGTTCGATTCCGGGCTAATACTTTCGGTTCATGAGTGCAATTTTGTCTCGCACACTCCTGAGAGTTGTCGCTGAAGCTAAGGAGTTCGTGCTTTGTGCGACGCTTTTAGTAGGCCGCTCTGCGGAAAGGGACGGAGCCAAATTGGATAAAACCCGGTGCAATGAAGTCCATCCTCTTGAAAAGACAAAAGGGATTATTGACTAACTAAAAAAACAATTAAATATGTATATACAAAAGAGTACTGTAAACAAGAGTACTATAAACTGAAGAATTTGAAATCAAGAGTGGAGTTAAGCAAGGTTGTGTACTAGCTCCCACCCTCTTTGGAATATACTTTTTACTTCTACTGAAATATGCCTTTTGTGATCAGGATGGTGGTATATACATTCACTCACGCTCAGATGCCGGCCTCTACAATGCTCAGAGATTGAAGGCCAAGACCACAATTAGGAGGGTACTGATCAGAGAGTTGCTTTTTGCAGATGATGCTGCAGTTACGACCCACTCTGAGGAAGAATTGCAATGTCTACTATCTGCATTCTCCAATGCTTGTTCTGAATTTGGTTTAACATTTAGCAAAAAGAAGACACAGATTATGTCACAAGGTGCACGTGGGGTATCATCAATCTTTATTGACGACACCGAACTAGAGATGGTAGACCATTTTACATATCTAGGATCAGTGGTAAATAGCAAATTATCCATAGATCAGGAAATCAACATCAGGATTGATAAGGCAGCAGTAACAATGAACAGGTTAAGAAAAAGAGTCTGGGAGAACAGGAAGCTTACTGCCAAAACAAACGTCCTTGTCTATCAAGCCTGTGTCCTTAGTACTCTTCTTTATGGCAGTGAAACCTGGACAACTTACTCACACCAAAGGAAACGTTTAAACAGCTTTCATATGCGGTGTCTGTGAAGAATTCTTGGTATTAAGTGGCAAGACAAAATCACAAATACTGAAGTATTGGAAAGATCAGGTTGTGACGGTTTATTCCATCCATTTTAGATGGATAGGACATCTTAGGAGGATGGATGATGGTAGAATACCAAAGAACATCTTTTTTGGTGAATTACAGATGGGTAAGAGATCTCAGAGTCGGCCTCTACTACGATACAAAGATGTGTGTAAGCGGGACATTATTGATACAGGCATTGATAATGCACATTGGGAGCAAGTCGCCGCTAAACGTGTTGCATGGAGGACAAAGATCAGAAATGGAATAAAGACAAAAGAGAAAATTATTGCAGATAAGTCACAAACCGAGCGTGTGAGACGTAAGATGGTGCATGATGGTGGAAATGACCACGTGTTCACATGCACCCACTGTGAACGGACATTTACAGCGCAAATTGGCCTTATCAGTCACATGCGCTACCGCCATAGGTAAAAGTTATTATGCCTTTTTAAAGCACAAACTATCGTCTGTCAAGACGGCAAGGTGCCAATGATGACTATAAACAACTATAGAAAGTAAAACGATGGAAGCAACATACAGCAGGCGCAGAAAGTAAACGGCGAGATCAATGAGAAGAGAGACACAAAAAAATGCAGGAAGCAACAATTAAATAGCAACTTGGCAATTTAGCCATGTGAAAGTGTTGATTGGCACCGCAGACAGCAGATCACATACTCCAAGACTGCCTGAAATGCGACATATCTAGGCAAACCTTCTGGCCTAGAGAAACGACTGTGGAAGATAAACTCTATGGACCGCTGAGTGAACTTAAAAACAAGACAGTTAAATTCAAAGAAGAGACAACATTACAGTTACAGACTTATGAAAAAAAAAACGAAGGAAGAAGAAGATAGCAATAGAAAGCCAACTAAGATAGTAACAAACAGAGATTCACGTGAACTAAAACGAAAGAAGCAACAAATAGATAGCCAGAGAATGCCAACTAAGATAGTAACAAGCACAGATGCACATAAACTAAAACAACCAAAAGCAACAAGCGGAGAGACACAGGCAGCCAACGAAGAATGCAACAGGCAGCAAAATTCTGAAACGAAAGGGACACAAAGATACAATGTCAAAACTGCCATTTACTGCCAATATAGTACCTTGCCATGTATGGTAGGTGGGTCTTGAGCTTGAAGAATTAAGGCCGCCTGGCTAGTGCAGTCGCCGCGAACTGTGCAGGTTAGAGTTTTCTTTTTGCCCCCGACAGAAAAAAAAACAAAAAACTCCAATCCATCCCGAGGATTTGAACCGGGTCTCCAGAAGAAGTATCCGGCATTCTAGCCACTTGGCATTGTGCTGGTTAGAGATTTTTTTTTTTTTTACCTCAACAAAAAGATACAATGTAAAAGTATATTATAAAATATCGGAATGACATCAATTATACAAAGCCAAATTCACGCTTCTTAACACATGTACTGAAGATTTCCAAATATTTAAGTTTTTGCCTTCGCACGCGTCTAACCGGCCTACAGTTTGCCATCTATCCTGCACTTACCGTCAAGCAAGTCTGAAGCAAGCTGCACTATCTCTTCAAGACTGGACTTGACCTCAGCTCCAGATTTTCCTGGTTGGTACATCAAGAATATGCATTGCTAGAACTCTGTAAGATGTCCTTCTAATATGTAAAGTTAACTCATGACACTTACAACAAACAAACAAGGCCTAGCTACTATTTTTTTTTAAAAGAAGAAAAGAAACGCAACATTTTTGGTGTTACTTTTATAATAGATACTAGCTGACCCGGCCCGGCTTCGCCCAGTTTCTGGTGGGGAGCATCTCATTTAATTCATAAAAGTAGTCATATAAGCTCCCGTTCCCGTTCCCTTCTATCTATCTATCTGTCTGTCTGTCTGTCTGTCTGTCTGTCTGTCTGTCTGTCTGTCTGTCTGTCTGACCCGGCCCGGCATCGCCCAGCTCCTGGTGTGGAGCATCTAATTTAATTCATATAAGTAGTCATATAAGCTCCCGTTCCCGTTGCCGACTATCTATCTGTCTGTCTGTCTGTCTGTCTGTCTGTCTGTCTGTCTGTCTGTCTGTCCCTCCCTCTCTGTCTGTCTGTCTGTCTGTCTGTCTGTCTGTCTGTCTGTCTGTCTGTCTGTCTAATCATTTATTGGTTGCAGTTAGAACAACCTTAGATAAACGAAGACCAACTTACACAAAGCATTAGAAAGAGCACTTGAAAGATCTTTACATCTTCCCCGAACAATTAACTTGGGTAAATGGAGCGGCGGCAGCAGCAGCAGCAGAAGAAGAAAAAGGTGGAGTAGGAAGTGGGAGGAGGAGGAGGGAGGTGGAGGAGGGAGGAGGAGGTGGGAGGAAGAGATAGGCGGAGAGAGGAGGAGGAGGAGGAAAGAGGAGGGAGGAGGAGGGAGGAGGAGGAGTAGGGAGGAATAGGAGGGAGGAGGAAGGATTAGGAGGAGGAGGGAGAAGTAGGAAGGAGGAGGAGGAGGGAGGAGGGCGGAGGAGGAAGCGGGAGGAGGAGGGAGGAGGAAGGAGGAGGAGCGAGGAGCATGAGGGAGGAGGAGGAGGAAGAGGGAGGAGGAAGGAAGAGGAGTGATTAGGAGGAGGGCGAGGAGGAGGAGAAAGAGGGAGGAGGAGGAGGGAATAAGAGATAGGCAGAGAGAGGAAGGGGAGGGAAGAGAAGGGAGGAGGAGGAGTAGGGAGGAATAGGAGGGAGGAGGAGGGATTAGGAGGAGGAGAGAGGAGGAGGAGGTAGGAGGAGGAGGTAGGAGAAGGGATGAGGAGGGAGGAGGAAGGAGAAAGAAGGAGGAGGAGGGAGGAGGAGGAGGAGGGGAGGAGGAGTAGGGAGGAGGAAGAGGGAGTAGGAAGGAGAAGGAGGGAGGAGAAGAACGCTGCAGGAGGAAGGGGAGGAGGAGGGAGATGGAGGAGGAGGGAGGAGGAGGAGAGAGGAGGCTGAGGGAGGAGGCGGAGGGAGAAGGAGGAGGGAGGAGGAGGGGAGGAGGAGGGAGGATGAGGAGGGAGGAGGAGGAAGAGGGAGGAGGAGAAGGAATGTGGAGGGAGGAGGTAGAGGGAGGAGGAAGAGGGAGGAGGATAGAGGATGAGGAGGGAGGAGGAGAAAGAAGGAGGAGGGATGAGGAGGGAGGAGGAAAGAGAGGAGGAGGGAGGAGGTAGGAGGAGGACAGGGAGGAGGAGGGAGGAGGATGGAGGAGGAGGAGGGAGGAAGAGGGAGGAGAAGGAGGAGGGAGGAGAAGATGAGGGGGAGGACGTAGGAGGAGGAGGGAGGAGGAGGGAGGAGGTGGGAGTAGGAGGAGAGAGGAGGAGAAGGGAGGAGGAAGGAAGAGGAGTGATTAGGAGGAGGGAGGAGGGCGAGGAGGTAGGAGGAGGAAGATAGAGGAGGAGGAGGAAGAGGAAGGAGGAGGAAGATGGAGGAAGAGGAGGAGTAGAAATAGGGAGGAGGAGGATGGAGGAGGGAGAGGGAGGTGGGGGAGGGGAAGAGGAAGAGGGTAGGAAGAGGAGGAGGGGAGAGGAGGAGGATTATAACGCATATGCCTGTAGATAACTGCAGCGAAAAGGTGGGTCTGTCTATCTATCTGACCCGGCGTGGCTTTGCCCAGCTCCTGGCGGGGAAGGTCTCATTAAATTCATACAACAACAAAAAAAGTTACTTAAAAGAATGTCCTTCCACACATTATCCATTATTTTTAATGAGAACTGTTTTTATTCACCGACAAGACTGTAGGTAACTCTTTAAGCATAAAAAGATGAGTTACAATATTATGCATTGTGCATTATTTTTATGAACACTTTGAAAATGCCTTAAAGTTTATATCATTATTTATTACACCTCATATGCCGGTACATAACTATAGAAAAAGAGTTTATAAATCTTTGAAAACCATGCAACAATATGACTATAAGGTATACAGAAAAGTTATTAAAAGTTATGCCCCTTGAAATAACTTATCTAGAGTTAAGTCCCTTCGCAATATAGAAATTATAATAAAACATGAAAAATTAAATAATATTAAGTAAGTAGCCGATTTCACACTAAAAAAATATCACAGTTGGCAGCACGGGAATGAGAGGAAGACGTGTTGAAAATTTCATCTCAATCGGATGGACCGTTCGCGAACGCATAAAGGACATACATACATACGGAGATTGCCTTTTATATATAAGATTTGCTGATTCACCTTGATTCAACCAGATATTCAACCTATCGACTGTGTCCTTCTGGTCATTAACTTATCGTGGTTACCTGAATTGTACTCACCTCATGATTCGTGAGGTCATGAAAGAGATCAAGGTCTAAACAACATTTTTAACAATAACTCTGACAGGTTCATGATAATCCCGTGATACTTACTGAACACACAACTCTCTGACAACAGTATTTAATGCCTGTAAAAGATTGACGCTCTTCGAATAAATTCAGCTGAAAATTCAATGCACAAGCATGGATCATCTCACTACAGAACACCACTCATCATCATTATTGGACTTTTTTTCACATCCTTTACAGGACATCGCTGTCAACATCAGCATCTTTCAGCTGATTGTTGATTTCTTGGCAAGATTACGCTCAGTAGTTTGCCATTGCTTTCTGAGCGGCCGGCTCACATACCCCGTAAGTTACTGACGCGATTCGAACCACTGCTGATTCTCACCGATGTCACGTTCCCTACGAGAGTACACGAGATTACGGAGAAAAGTCACTAACCTCTAGGCCAGGAAGCCGGCCATTGGGCGTTTACAGGCTGGAAAGTCACGAAGAGAATTTAATGTGGTTAGAAGCACCATTAGTCGCCAAGAAACTGGCTCAGTGGCAGACCGGCCGTGCAGTGGAAGACCCAGAATCACAACTGCTGCCGAAGACCGCTTCATACGGCTGCGTCACCTTAGGAATCGATTTGCATCTGCGTTCTCCACAGTCCAGTCAATGCCAGGAGCTCGTCGAATTTCAGATCAAGAAGAGTGAGTTTACCGCAGAGTTCGTAAGTGCTACACTCAGAACAGCGTTGATGAGGCTCCTCCACATGTTGGTGGAGGTATACTGATGTGGGGGGGGGGGGGGGGGGGGAGAGGGGGAGGAGGGGAAATCAACTTCATGGGAAGAAGAGACCTGGTGCAAATTGAAAGGCACCTAAATGCGATTGAAATTGCAAATAATGTTGCGTTTTATTTATTTATTTTTTTAACAGTATAGTAGACAACAAATCGGGCGATATTTCCATTAGAATGTTCAACACATTAGTTGTTAATCTAGGCTGTTTATAGGTAGTTTTGTTTATTATAACAGTATATACTTAAGGGTATTTCTGTTAGGTTTGATCAACATAAAAAATATGAACCTAATGATGTTTTTATAAAGGTTTAATCAACATAGAAATATGAACCTAAGGATGTGTCTATAATGTGTGTTCAACATGGAAATATTAACTAGGGATAGGTCAATTAGTTTTGCACAGTTTAGAAATATGAACCTATGGATGTTTTTATGAGGTGTGTTCAACACATAAATATTAAACTAATGATGTTACTATGAGGTTTGTTTAACATATAAATATTAACATAAGGATGTGTCTATGAGGTGTGTTCAACATAGACATATCAAACTAAGGATGTTTCTATGAGGTTTGTTTAAAAAAAAATATATCAAAACAACGTATTACCGTAGTAAATATAAACACGGAAGTTACAAACAAAAGGTTGCACCATTTTTGGAGAGTCATGAGGGTCGTTGCCGGAGGAATGGAGTTCCTGCTCTCTGCGAGAGGCTGAGCTAGATGGGGAAACGACTAAGTTCAATGAAGTTGATCGTGTTACCTTTTGGGCTCAGTCATTCAGTTCACAACTGCAATTTTCTTGAATTCTCGTGTTTTGTACAACGTTTTCGGAGGGCCGCCCTGTGGAAAAAGACCGAGCCATACGGGATAAAACCCGGTGCAATGAAGTCGACCCTCTCACCAGTAAATTATTTTCAGTATTAAGAACGTATGGTAAATCACCGACAAATAAAACTAAAGTAAATTTTTGAGAACACAAAACTGTAAATTTTCCCTCATGCAATCATTTCCCAGCTTGAGTTGTTTCTAAATAGACAATCTGAAAACGTCAGAATACCTTCAGATAGATCTCCGAGGGTACTGATGACGTAATTAGCCAGCTCTACCGGTCCTTTACCCTCGTCACCACTTGTGTCGTTCACAGCTTCCCGGATCTGCCAAAACATTAACATTTAGGATTTGGTGTACTTCTAAATATAAACTCTTTGTGTACTTCACATTATAAACAATTGGTGACTTTTAAAATATAAACGTTTAGTGAACCTTACAAGATAAACACTTAGTGAACTTGAAAATATAAAAGCATAGTATACTTGAAAGTATAAACATTTAGTATACTTCACAATATAAACACTGAGTGTACTTCACAATATAAACACTGTGTGTACTTCACAATATCCACATTTAGTGTGCTTCACAATATAAACAGTTAGTGAACTTCACAATATAAACACTCAGTGAACTCCACAATATACACACTTAGTGAACTCCACAATATAAACACTTAGTGAATTTCACAATATAAACACTTAGTGAATTTCACAATATAAACATTTAATGAACTTCACATATAAACACTTAGTATACTTCACAATGTAAACACTTAAAACACTTCACAATATAAATATTTAGTGGATATCCCAATATAAAGATTTAGTGAATGTCACGATATAAACATTTAGTGTACTTTCAGAATATAAACACTTAGTGAACGTCACCAATATAAACACCTAGTGTTCTTTACATTACAAACACTTTGCATACTTCACAATATACACATCCAGTGTACTTCACGTGTGCTCGAGTACTCATGCACTATATGATCATCATAAGGTTAGTCTGTCTGAAGTCTAGTGATGAAGTTGTCTGAACATCTCATCCAACTGTCTACATCTTTCATCAGCTCACTAGACCAGCGTAAACCTGAGACAGTCCCAAACTCTTTGTGTACCCCCAATCACTATATATCCTTAGTTTTCTCCATTTCACGGGGCGCTGGTCATCGTGACTGTCCACGGCCGTCTATCTCCTGTACTGTCAGTCATTTATGATACCAATGTTCCTTCATGCCATGATGTCAAACTGTCCAGCATCTTCTCTCTTGGTCTTTCTTTGCCTCTCTTCCCGTGCAACCTTCCCTACTGATGCGAGTAACCAGTTCTCTTTGTGAGTTAACACCTTTCAAGATATCTTTATTGCTCTTTCTATCTGCCCTGTGTGTTCGCATCATCATCATCATCATCATCATCATCATCATCATCATCATCATCATCATCATCATCATCATCATCATCATCATCATCATCATTATCATCATCATCATCATCAACACCACCACCATCATCATCATCATCATCGTCGTCATCATCATCATCATCATCATCATCATCATCACCACCACCATCATCATCATCATCATCATCATCATCATCATCACCACCACCATCATCATCATCATCATTATCATCATCATCATCATCATCATCAGCATCATCATCATCATCATTATATACAATAAACTGTCAGAACGGACTGTGGTAAGTCACTAACTAACGGAAAGTTATATGGATAAAAGCCAGCAAGATGTGTAACTCCACTGGTCCTACACATAGCTGACGAGAGAGGCACTAAATCTAAAGCAACATAAAAATAAACATCTGCAAAGAGAAGAAGAGTAATATTTAAAACTGCAACTGACCTTAAATATAAACAAGACAACGACAGACGGTTAAACAAGGTCGAATTTATTTATTGTTGTTGCTGCTGTTAATAAGCGAATAAGCCAGTCTGTTGCCAAGTGTAGTGAGCACAGTTACACAATTCCGACATACGGAGTTAAAATCAGCCGTATATGATTTAGGTGATTTTCACAATGTCTTAAGAGTCGGCCGTTCAGAAGGCAATGGCAAGTTAATGATCGTAAATTTGTCTGAAATATCAGAAAGAGACCACACACACACAAAGACTTGCGTTGAATGCGACTTCACAGGACATGCAACTAACTTTTTTAAAAACTAAATTAATTATTAAATAGATTTACCTGGAAGGCACCGATGCTGTCAAAAGCACACACAAATATCAAGGCAGTTACATAGCTGGCAAACAACATGGCGGCCAAATCGGAGAGGATTTATCTATGGATACAGAAGACCAGAAAAGTTCTACAAGTGGAGATAACCGGGATGCGTTCTCTAAATTAAACTAGAGAAGATCTGTGTGGTACGTTTAGTTATTGTGTAACCAGCTTCGGTTTTTTGTTGTTGTATTTATATGGAAAAGGTGAGAACATTCTAAATAGCTGATATCAATGTTCTCACTTCATGTATGATGGAAATTCACACAAAGGAATCATTATTAATGTACAAGTTTTGTTTCACGTTCTCAAATGTCATTCTCGTTTATCTATGCAATTATTAGTATCTACAAACTCGGTGTGCAGCCGCTTACTATACGTATTTATACTTGCATTTTAAAATTGTACTAGCGTTTCTGTGGATATTTATTCGCATGTGTTGCAAGGATCTATGTGTACAAGCTGCTACTTTCATTACTGTGACAACGGGAAAGCCCTATTGCTCTTTCTCACTTCTATATTTGCGTAACTTAGTCCCTCGCCAAGCTATTTAGAAACTGTGAATAGTGATAGAAAATGAAGATAAGAGTCCCACAAGCTGTATTTGCATGGTTTGTTATCAGGTATATCAAGATTAGGGGAAGCTTCGAGGTCATGGGAGGGAGCGGTAGAGTAGTGGATAGACGCTCGCCTCCCGACCTGGTGGTCAAACGTTCGATCCGCCTTGGGCGGATTGGAATATTTAACATTAACCTGGCCTAAAATGTGTACCAGGATTTGTCTTGGGAAGAAAAGGTTGCTACATGCCATATCACCCACCGAGAGCCGATGGGTCATAAAACAATATGGGTTTAGCACCATATGCACAATGTTCTTGAAGACGTGTATAAAGCTCCTTTACTTTACTTGAGGCATGAGACATGTATTGATCGGCACTCATAGAAGTAGGTAACAGAACCAGAGTGTGTCCATCAAGAATGATGATGATTATTCATTTCATCCAGTGGGGTTAAAAGTTTGGGGCCGTGAGTTCTAAGATGGCTGGTAGGGCCTATTTTGTCTCGAAATGTTCTTTGACAATGTGGGGAGAGAATTCTTGACGTTCCAGGAGGAGGAGCTCCTGCAGTTTTTTTTTTCTAGCCTTATTTTTCCCCCACAGCTCTTGCAGTCCTGTTTGCTTCACAAGTAACTACACATTTGCGTGTACACCACAAATTTCGGTCTTTGGCAGCAGTCTCCCAAGTATCGTGATGAATTCCAAAAGCTTTTAGTGAGATCTTCAGAGTGTCTTTAAAGCATTTCCTGTGGCCGCCTTGACAGCGTTTCCCACAACGCAGTCACCGTAAAAAAATTCATTTAGGGAGCCTGTGATCAGGCATGTGTGTCAGGTTACAGAAGTAGAAATTAGAGATACACTAAGACAATGGTTCCCAACCGGTGGGGAAGTCCCCCCTCCCCCAGGGGAAATTTTAGGGGTTCCCGGGGGGGGGGGGGGATGAAGACTAAAGATTGGCATTTTCAAATTGGCTTCAGGACCACAAAAAACGTGATCGGGAGATTAAGCGTACTCGTGACATTAAATTCCCCGATTATTTCAATATCGCGTTAATACAAGAACCGATTACTGATATTGTTTTCCCTCCATAATTTACAGTTCTGTGCTTCTAGCTCTTCTGATATTCGTTCAATAACGTAAGTAGACCCGCAAATCACGTTTTATGCAGACACCTAGACGTGTTCTAGTATGTTATTAAATTTAGCTTCTATCTTTACGTATACTGTGTAATCTTTGACTATTAAGAGCTAATCAAACTAAAATGATGAAGATCGCAGGCTGTAATGTGATATTTCAAAAACAGGAAATAGCCGTTTCCCTCTCATACTACAACGATGACTAATATCGTTAAAGAATATTCACAGCTATTTGAATACCGATGAATGCATGTTTGAATTCGACATCCATTGTAGTATTTATGTCTAATTTCTCATCACTCTACACGGGATTGTTTATATTTAGGTAACTTGTCATCACGACCTCACTCAAATCTACGAGCGCCGATAGACAGGCCATGCAAGCTGACGTCAACACAACATGACGTGGTCTGTGTGTGTGCGTATATATGTGTGTGTGTGGATGTGTGTGTGTGTGTGTATGGGTGTGTGTGGGGGTGTATATATCAAACACACACACACACACACACACATATATATATATATATATATATATATATATATATATATATATATATATATATATATATATATATATATATACATATATATACATATATACAAACATTCTTAAATTCTTAAATTCTTATATTCTTAAACAAGTGAATCGATACTGTTATCTCGGCACAGTCATAACATCTGATGGGAGATGCCTTGAAGAGATTAGAACAAGAATTGCCATAGTGAAGGTAGCCTTTTGCAAGATAAAAAATATACTGACCAATAAAAAGATATAAATTGAAACGAGAATAAATGTGTTGAGGTGCTACATAGAAACTATATTTTTGTATGGATGTGAAGCATGGACAATAAGCAGTCAAACTGAAAAACAGCTGATGGCTGTGGAAATGTGGTTTCTGAGGAAAATGCAAAGAATATCATGGACAGATAGAAAAACCAATGAGCAAGTCCTTCAAGAAACAAATGAAGATCGTAAACTGATTAGAGTCATTAGACGTAAACAGTCACAATGTTTTGGGCATGTTATTATAAGAAATGACTTGGAGAACTTTGTGACGACTGGCAAGATCGAAGGGAAGAGACCAAGGGGAAGACCGAGGAGTAAATACCTGGATGGCTTGGCCACATGGCATGATCGAGACAGGAACACGGAGCTGATCCACGACTCTGGTGATCGAGTGAGATGGCAGAACATGACCGCCCGCGAATACCGGCATGGCACATGATGGATATATATATATCATTCATTCATTCAGTAGCATGTCATTTGCAGAACCTCGCTCCCATAACAACCTTCGGAAAACCTCTCGATCATGAAGCAAGATGTCCCGCGTACGATACACCCATCTGGAGATCATCCGCCACATCCTGCACCCATCTTCTCTTTGGCCTTCCTCTTCCTCTCGTCCCAGGCATATACCCCTCCATTATTGTTCTCTCCAAACTTTCATGACGTTTCAAGTGACCAAAATATTTCAGGTTTCTTTGTTTTATCGTCTTTAATAGCCAGCCCTCTTCAATATTTAGCTCTTGAAGTATTGATGCATTTGTTCTTTTCTTTACCCGTCTATAACATTTGTATTCAAATTCATTTATGCGCCGTTCAGCTTGTTTAGTAAGTGTCCAGGTCTCACAGGCGTATGTTGCAATGGGAAAGATACATGCTTTTAAAAATCTAATTTTTGTAGTTATATCTGTCCCCTACCCCCATGGCGTTTCCACCTTGGCGTGGTAGGGGTTTTTGAGTTTCTCAATGACCATGAGAGCTATGCCGGCGGTAGCGTAGCTACCAGCAGAGCCTCCCAAACCGGAAAGGTCAAAGGGTAGATAACACACAAAGAGAAACACCCTGGTCCTCCACGTTGGGGTTTGAAGCGTGGGGTTGTCACTTGTTTTCCAGGGAGGAATGTGGAATCAACAAGCACATCTTCAAACTTATTATCTGTTGGGATTATTGACTGACTTCTGTCTACACTGCTCCCTTCTGTCTTCCCTTCCATATATCTATTTCTTTCACTCTCTCGGTTATTCCCTCAACACATACTCCGACAACAGTTCCTTTCAACGATAAATAAAAGATTTATTAATAAAAAAACTATGTCTGGTGTATGTATGGACTGTGTAAGCGTAGTTGATAGTGTATTCTACTGTTGGTGCCAGAATGAACTCTGAATGTCTAGTAGCGGTGTCACATCTCGCCCACTCATTTTGCAAAACCACAGGACAGCACATCAAACAGGAAAGCTCTCACCCTGAATGATCCATATGCTTGAGTCTGAAGGTAAATCCGTTATTGAATGAAACAAAACTGTTCACTACTGTATCACTGTACAGTAATAATAGTCCAGTAAGTTTATGAATTCGCCCAAGTCTGTTTCATGAAATTAATTATCCGCCACCGGAAAAACCACATCACCACAGTTCTGCATATTGTCTCTAATTACTAGCACTGTTTTGACTTGTCTATTGTTTCTTTACTAGGCATAGAAGACGTATGTAGTTTTAGTTTGCTTTGCTTTCTGCAAACTTATCTGTCTTTTCCCATTATTACTTTGTTTATCTGACTATTCTTTTCTTCTTTTTCAAAGTTCCTTTAAAAGTATAGTTTATTTCGTATTTGACCTTGTCTAATTTATTCCTTGGTTTATTGGGGTATTTGCTCTCCCCACAAATGAATTGACTTGAATTGTTTTTCAACCAAGCTTTTCCAGCACACAAGAAGTATGTGTCTATCTTCTCTGCTATATCCCGATAAGAGTTGGAACCTGTGAAAAGTATAACAGATCCAGTGATAAGCGTCTGCCACTTAATACTACTTATGCAAGTGTCCTTCTCCAGCCATAATGACAAGGCTTCCGAAGTAAACACCCACATAAGACATATGAATTCATCAATGTCTAATTATTCACTAATAGAAAACAATGATAAACGCTATGCTCACACATCTATTTTCCTATGCTAAAACTATACTCTAATATATTAATACCTTATATATGCACTTATCCTCCTGGAATCGAAATACACTAGCGAATAACACACTAATATCCCATATTCGTTCAACCATTAGGGACGTGTATTTCTTTCCCCACTCAGGAGGCATAGATCATTCAGCCCAGTTTGGAACACACACTAACTAGAATTCTCTGTTGCTACTATTTATATTGGATCTCCCGTTCTTCCGTGATTGTTGGATGTCCATACATCAACAGTCGCATCTTGACGTATCCTGTACATCACAAGGCGGTGAATTCACGTAGTGATTAGTTGCTCGTTTCATTCGCTGTTACGCTGTTCCCTGAGTTCATCGCTGTTCGCACTTCAAAGAACTCTATTCTCTGATCACCGTCTCCCGCTGTGTTTGTCCGGTGTCGAAGTTTCCCCCAGCGCGATCGTACCGTTTCCCGTGTCCGGTCAGATCGTCAAGCAATGAACTTTGCAAACACCTGTATCCTATTTTCATATTTGTCGGTCAATGATCTTTTATTCGTCCTCATCTCAGAATGAAGTACACAATGGTTAACCCTCCTCCTTCCTTGTATTTTAATATGTAAGTTATCAAGGAATCACTAAACTGCAGTTCCGTGACATAGGCCCCCTCTTAAGAGAGTTGACCGCGTCGACTCTTCATCCCTGTAGTTTTGATTCCTATGATCCTCCAACTTATTCCTCTTCCTCTGGAGTTGGATGTCTAGATAAGAAATCCGCTCCTACATTCTCCTTCCCAGGGATCTTCCACTGTGACTACTCTATCATTGCATCAACAACGACCATCACATCCATCGTGCGTTGAGCTTCTGCGAAGTAGCTATTAACATCACGTGTTGATGATATGATTTGATCCTCACATGGATCAACACCTCATCCAGTAGGCGACCTCATATGCACCCTACCATACTACTCATGACTGAAACTAGTGTTGGCTCATCGCTCTTGTACGTTCAGTCGACCTCCTTTCCACTGGCGTAAGCGATGGCTCACAATACAGACGGATCGTCCCATCCTGATTGTAACACTGCTTCCATTGTCCTCTTGGTTTCCCCCGGCTTTGCCTCTGGGGATGTTCCGCCTCGTCCGCGTTGGACCGAGTCGTCTTGCCCAAACCTCCTGGACTTGTGCTTCCAGGACCATCTTGGACGATATTGTATCTGGTCAGCCAATCTTCGGTTGGAGTCCTGGGTATTCCGCGTCTTTTCCGACGTTACCCACCCCTTTTGAACTTGGTTACTGGGGAAAGTTTCCCTCTTGTCCTTTCCCTGACGTGTGATTTCCCTCCTCCTTTCGTTGGGTAAATCTGACCTATGACGTACTGTCCCATAGTCCCTCCTATGTTGTACTGGTGATCTCTGGTCTTCTTCTGGACTGGTAACCTTTGTCCCAATGGCTGCCATCACCATAAAGTGCGAAGCTTTACTCCCGGATCTCTCCTCATATTTCCTAATGAGATGTCTAGGGAGATTTTTCTGCTCTTCCCCGATCCGGATTTTGTAGATGTTCTTGGACACCACCTTTTCCACAGGATAAGGTCCTTTCCATCCTACTTGAAGTATATTGGTCTCTGCTGGACCCCACACTTCCACTTTGTCTTCCACTTTAAGAGCTATGTTACTCTTAGTCCGCTTGTTGGGTGGTGCGTTCTGGCACTCCGAACAAGACTTCAACCACCGGCGTACATCTCCGGTCATTCCTGGCCGGCAATAATGGCCGGAAATTTGCTGCAAGGTCTCTCTGACACCCATATGTCGATTCTCGCCTATGATGTGTCCACTCTGAAGAATGTGAGGACGGTGGGTCTTTGGAACCACCCACTGCTCGTGCAGGTTATCTCCCCTCCCAGCTCTCCGATAGAGTAGTCGATTCTTCAGAAAGTACTGTCCCCGTTCTGGTGGCTCAGCACTTCTTTGCAGCTTCCTGTAGCAAGGACGCAACGTAGTATCCTTCCTCTGGGCAGTATGCAATTCTCATATCTCTGAGTGGTCGCATAGTGTCTCTGCCTCTTTTTCCTTCCCCTGAGATCCACTGACTACTGTTCCCTTGTGGGCTGGCTGTTTGGGCATCCCCAAAAAGACATATTTCGTGCCAATGATCATTGGGAATAGTGAGTCAGCTAATACAGACGCAGGAATAATGCCCGTGACGTACCTGGATTTAATCTCCACCTTGGCTATTGGCAGCGTCATGGTAACAGCACTCCTCATTGCCGGCTGTATCTCTATGGTCTCCCCTGTAAGTTGGTCTGGGCTTACCAAGCTGGCGTCCACCACCGCTTCCCCATCCAAACCTGTATCGTAGAGACAAACAACCTGTTGGCCATTGACTTCAATCAGTTCGACCACAGGTGGTCTCTCTTGGTCCGGAGTGTCTTCCATCTCCTTGACCGTTTCCTTGCCTTCCTCTTTTGATTCCTCGAGGTTGGTTATGCAATTGGCGTCTTCTGCCTTGCATCTGCAGTCCACAGTATTATGTGTTGTCGACTGGCAGTGAGTGCACCATGTTCCCTTCCTAGGTTTCTGTGTGTCCTTTTTGTTCCTTTCTCCTTCGCCGACCTCAGCCTTGTCTGTGATCACCGCCGTAGGAATTACTTTGCATGCTGCGAAGTAAGAACTTTTAGGTTTCGATCTGCAGTCCTTCGTGTTATGAGATGGCACCTTGCAGAATGAACACCACTTCTCGGACCACTGTCGTTTCCCTGGAGAATTCGAGGTGTTCTGGTTTCCTTCCTTCACCTTCTCTGAACTCTCTTCTGCGTGCTTTATATAAGGTTCCACTTTTTCTCCTTCCCAGTTCTTAGGTTTCTTTTTCTCTTGTTTCTCCTGACCTTTGGTTCGAATACTGAGTTCTGCAGCCTCCCCATGTACATCTACGAATCGTTCCGCCAGCTTATTCACAACATCAATCCGTTCCGCCCCTTGTTCTCACAAGAAGGTTCTGAGAGGTTTCGACATTGCTTTCGCATCTGGTCGACCACCATCATCTCTTCGAGACTCTCATAATCCCTCTTGAATTCTGCCAAGTCCATCCATTTCTGGAGATAGGATTTCAGCCTCAGACTGTAGGCGGCGAATAGTTCTCCCGGCTCTCGTCTAGACGATCTAAACTTCTTCCGAAGCGTTTGTGCTGTGACTTCATAATGTTTCATCAAAGCGGCTTTTAATTCCTCGTACTGATTTTCATGTCCTGGTGGTAGGCGTGTGTAGACCTCGTACCCTGAACCACGTAAGGCCTGGGATAATTTAAGAGCCCATCGGGTTCTATCCAGTCCCATAGCGACTGCCATGGCCTCGAACCGATCCAAAAACTGGTATATCTTCTCTTTACTTTCATCAAAGACCGCCAAGGGAAACTTCATGGCATGGTAACCCTGTCCAATCATGTGGGTTGCCCCAGGTGAAGATGAACTTCCTTCTGCTGCATCTATTTCACCCTTAGTTTGTGTCTTGAGTTCTAACTCTTTCAAGCGGTATTCATGTTCCATTTCTTGTCTCCTGGCAGTCTGTTCCATTTCCAGTTTCTTGGTCTCCTGGTCCCTGTCCATTCGCTTGGCCTCCTGTTCCATTTCCAGTCGCTTGGTCTCCTGTTCCAGTTTCTTGGCCACTTGTTCCATTTCCATTCGTTTGGTCTCCACCTCTATTCTTCTCACTTCCAACTCGGCCTTTCGATCTTCTCTTTCCGCTTGACGAATTTCCCTCTCTCGTTCCTGTATGTAATCAGTTAGTTCCGAACCAGCTAAACCAATTTTCTCCCCGTTGGCCCTCAGTTCGGCTGTAGTTACTTTAGGAGTTGCCATAGTTAAAGCAGGTAAGTCAGCAAGTTGAGTACAGACACCTCAAAGCAATAAAGAAGTCCTTCCTATAAACAGATAATCTACCTAGAACTTATATCATTTATCTATGTCTATCTAATATTATTATTCTACAACACCCCACAGTACATCACAACCACTCTCTCATCCACAAGAGGAGATATAGGATAAAGACTTATGTAGACGATGTGACCGTGTGACTAGGTATGTAATGTGTCTTACCACCTATCCACATTCACCCTGTCTGGAACTTTCTCACTGTAAAGTCACCAGCATTAATGAAATGTTTCTACCATAAATGTAATGGCACCATATATCCAATGGACGTCCTTCCATTAAAAGTCATCAATGTATACTTATATTTATTCCAATCAGTATGTCCCAACATGCAGGTACTCCGCTATGCCTGTGCCAATAAGCAGGTACCCCTCTATGCATATGCCCTGTTATGCCTCCAGTTCATATGGGTATTATGTTCTACCCCGCTCGCTCCACCAATTATGTCACTTGTTTTCCCGGGAGGAATGTGGAATCAACAAGCACATCTTCAAACTTATTATCTGTTGGGATTATTGACTGACTTCTGTCTACACTGCTCCCTTCTGTCTTCCCTTCCATATATCTATTTCTTTCACTCTCTCGGTTATTCCCTCAACACATACTTCGACAACAGTTCCTTTAACGATAAATAAAAGATTTATTAATAAAAAAAACTATGTCTGGTGTATGTATGGACTGTGTAAGCGTAGTTGATAGTGTATTCTACTGTTGGTGCCAGAATGAACTCTGAATGTCTAGTAGCGGTGTCACATCTCGCCCACTCATTTTGTAAAACCACAGGACAGCACATCAAACAGGAAAGCTCTCACCCTGAATGATCCATATGCTTGAGTCTGAAGGTAAATCCGTTATTGAATGAAACAAAACTGTTCACTACTGTATCACTGTACAGTAATAATAGTCCAGTAAGTTTATGAATTCGCCCGAGTCTGTTTCATGAAATTAATTATCCGCCACCGGAAAAACCACATCACCACAGTTCTGCATATTGTCTCTAATTACTAGCACTGTTTTGACTTGTCTATTGTTTCTTTACTAGGCATACAAGACGTATGTAGTTTTAGTTTGCTTTGCTTTCTGCAAACTTATCTGTCTTTTTCCATTATTACTTTGTTTATCTGACTATTCTTTTCTTCTTTTTCAAAGTTCCTTTAAAAGTATAGTTTATTTCGTATTTGACCTTGTCTAATTTATTCCTTGGTTTATTGGGGTATTTGCTCTCCCCACAAATGAATTGACTTGAATTGTTTTTCAACCAAGCTTTTCCAGCACACAAGAAGTATGTGTCTATCTTCTCTGCTATATCCCGATAAGAGTTGGAACCTGTGAAAAGTATGATAGATCCAGTGATAAGCGTCTGCCACTTAATACTACTTATGCAAGTGTCCTTCTCCAGCCATAATGGCAAGGCTTCCGAAGTAAACACCCACATAAGACATATGAATTCATCAAAGTCTAATTATTCACTAATAGAAAACAATGATAAACGCTATGCTCACACATCTATTTTCCTATGCTAAAACTATACTCTAATATATTAATACCTTATATATGCACTTATCCTCCTGGAATCGAAATACACTAGCGAATAACACACTAATATCCCATATTCGTTCAACCATTAGGGACGTGTATTTCTTTCCCCACTCAGGAGGCATAGATCATTCAGCCCAGTTTGGAACACACACTAACTAGAATTCTCTGTTGCTACTATTTATATTGGGTCTCCCGTTCTTCCGTGATTGTTGGATGTCCATACATCAACAGTCGCATCTTGACGTATCCTGTACATCACAAGGCGGTGAATTCACGTAGTGATTAGTTGCTCGTTTCATTCGCTGTTACGCTGTTCCCTGAGTTCATCGCTGTTCGCACTTCAAAGAGCTCTATTCTCTGATCACCGTCTCCCGCTGTGTTTGTCCGGCGTCGAAAGTTTCCCCCAGCGCGATCGTACCGTTTCCCGTGTCCGGTCAGATCGTCAAGCAATGAACTTTGCAAACACCTGTATCATATTTTCATATTTGTCGGTCAATGATCTTTTATTCGTCCTCATCTCAGAATGAAGTACACAATGGTTAACCCTCCTCCTTCCTTGTATTTTAATATGTAAGTTATCAAGGAATCACTAAACTGCAGTTCCGTGACAGGGGTTAACATCCTCACCTTTATAAAAACTATTTTGTTACGAAACAGATAAATAAGCCTCGAATTCGGACTGACTTATTTGGACAACGACCTTGTAAAGTTAAAGAACTTTTGAGATTTTGAACATGGAATGTACGGACACTATATCGAGCTGGAGCGGCCGAAGAAATAACCCGGGAGCTGGTTGAATATCACATGGATATAACAGCAATTCAAGAAATAAGGTAGCCAGGAGAGAGGGTACTTTAGAGCGAAATAGGATGATTGTAATATATGGAGGAAACACCCAAAATAAACATGAATTAGGAACTGGTTTTGTCATCAAAAAAGAGTTATGGGGAACGTTATAAACTTTAAAGCTGTTAATGACAGGATTAGTAAATTACGAATAAAAGGTAAATGGAAAAATATAACGATGATTAATGTACATGCACCTACTGAAGAGAAAGAAGATGATATTAAAGAAGACTTTTATAATGATCTGGAAGATGTCATAGAAGAAATCCCCCAAACAGGATATCCTGATTGTGCTGGGAGACTTCAATGCAAAAATAGGTAGAGAGCAAACTTATAAAAAAGTTGCCGCTATGGAAAGCTTACATACAACTTCAAATGACATTGAATGGAGAGCCATCAACCTAGCAGAAGCCAACGGAGTGCAGATCAGCAGTACCAGACTGCAAAGAAAGAATATACATAAACAAAATTGGAAATCATGCGACAAGAGAACCTATAATCAAATAGATTACAGTTTAATTAACAACAAAAATGCATCAAACATACAACAAGTTAGAAGTTATAGAGGAGCTGAGTGCTACAGCGACCACTTCCTTGTTGGAGCAAAATTTAATATCAAACTTAAGAGAGCAATCTATACTAAACTACAAAGGTTACACCCAACATATAACAGAGAAAAACTACAAGAAAGTACAAAGAGAAATTTGCAGATGAAATAAAATGTAAACTTGAAATTCTACAAAACCCATTGGAGGAAAGCGTTGACTAAACTTGGTTGAAGATATAAAATACAATTCAAACTACAGCAGAAGAATGTCTCGGTGTGTTAACCACGCATAGAAAGAACGGATGGTTCAATAAAAAATGTGAAGAAGCAGTCATTAGGAAAAAGAATGCTAGACAGTTGTGGTTAAATGACATCAACAACATCCAAAATGAAGAGCAATATAGAACTGAATGTAAAGAGGCTACAAAGATAGTTCGGCAGCAGAAGCGAGAATATATGAGCAATATAATCAAAGATATGGAAACTAATCACCAGAAAAAACGAATCCAGAAAGTTTTTTTTCAAGAACTGAAGTCAATGAAACGAGGGCACCAACCCAACACATACGGTTTAAAAGACAAAACTGGGAATATGATAAATACCAATGAGGAAATGTGTAACACATGGAAAGAATACCTTGTTGATTACTAAATTGTGAAGCTCCAAGTAACACTTTCCCACAGGAAGCGGTTCTAACGTGTGAACCACAAATTAAAGAACCTACTTTTGAAGAAATCCTATATGTAATAACACGACTTAAAAACAATAAGGCAACTGGTGCTGATGGAATTGCTGCTGAATTTATAAAAGGCAGGCGGCCATGCATTACATCTAAAGCTATACGAACTAATAATAAAAATCTGGAGGACATAAGAATTACCACATGACTAGAAAGAGTCATTATTGATACTTATCTTTAAGAAAGGAGACAAGTTCCAATGTGAAAATTATAGAGGAATATCACTCCTGTCCATAATCCATCAGATACTACCCGCGGTATTACTAAATGGACTAAAACTGTATTCAGAAGACATGTTAGGTGACTATCAGGCGGGTTTAAGACAAAACAGATCAACAACAGATCAGATATTTATCTTACTACAAATAGCCGAGAAAAGTTGTGAATATGAAAGGGATCTCCATAACATTTTTGTAAATTTTAAAAAGGCTTATGATAGTGTCCATAGGAATAGTCTATGGAATGCTATGCAAGAATTTGGAATACCAAGGAAGTTAATCAACATGACCAGACCATTCATGGAAGATACTTATAATATAGTTACATATAAAGGCAGGAAATCAGACCCTTTCCAAATAACATCTGGCTTGAAACAGGGTGATGCACTATCGCCGTTCCTTTTCAATCTGGCTCTAGAGAAAGTTGTAAGGAAGGTAAAGGATGAATGTGCTATTGGAGGAACATCCAAACTGCTTGGTTATGCAGATGATATAGATATTATAGGGGAAAATTAACAAAAGACATTAGAAATATTGACTCACTTAAAGGAAAAAGCTCAACAAATAGGGCTGGTTATCAACCAAGATAAGACAGAATATATGGTACTTTCAAGAGAAGGAACGGCTAAAAACTCTGGCCACATACAAATAATAATATGACCATTAAAAGAACGGAAACATACAAATACCTGAGTACAATCTTCAACTGCTCCAACATAATAAGGGAAGAAATACAAGCTAGAATCAACTCTGGAAATAAGATATAATATGCACTACAACATCTGCTAAAATTAAATGCGCTATCTCGTAATACCAAGATCACAATATACAAAACACTGATTATACCAGTTGTGCTGTATGGCTCTGAAACCTGGAGTACAACTAAAGGAGACGAAGCCTTGTTACAAACCTTTGAGAACAAAGTCTTAAGACGCATCTTTGGGCCTATTAGGGATACACAGAGTGGAGAGTGGAAAAGAAGAAGCAACAAAGATATTTATGATCTGTTGAAGTCCCCGCTAATCACTGGTATCATGAAGGCTAATAGACTACAATGGCTGGGGCATATAGAAAGAATGGAAGATAATAGGGAAACAAAACTCGCTTACACTCAAGAAATAAATGACCGGAGACCCCGAGGTAGACCAAGAAGATGGTGGAGAGATAATATACATACAGACCTACAAGCACTTGGAATCAGCGACTGGCAAGAGAAGGTCAACCAGAGAGACGAATGGAGACGGACTGTATCTGCAGCAAAGAACCTCAATGGCTCGGAACGCTGAAGAAGTAGAAGAATATCTGTCCTACTCCATAATTCATTCAGTTGTTTTAGTCTTTGAAGAACAAGTGATAGTCGTCTTTTAATTTCTTTCATTGTGTCACCATTGTTGGTAGTCAATGAACACACACACACACACACACACACACACACACACACACACACTCACATACACACACACACGTGTGTGTGTATGCGGGTGTACTTATTTATGTGTATGTGTGTGTACATGTGTGTGAGTGTTTTATGTGTGTTGATTTTGACTTTTTTTTTTTTTTTTTTGATTTTTTGTTGTTGTTGTTGACGTTTTATATTTACAGAATCTGAAGTCCATGATGAGTTTCCAAAAAAAAAAAAGAAAAAAGGAAGAAAAAAGAAAAACGAAAGTATGATCTTTCATATTTGCAATATGGATTCACAAATATCGTCATCAAGGGAGAAGAACGACCTCAATGTGTTATTTGTAGTAAAAGTTTTTCAGATTATTCTATGAGACCGTCAAAGTTGAGGAAACATTTGTTTAATGTTCATCCTCAACAAAATGACAAGGACAAAAATTATTTTGAACGACTTGGGAATGCTGTCAAAAGGATGAGACTGGATTTAACATGGGCATTCCAAGAAACAACCCAAAAGATTACTGAAGCTTCCTATGTCGTAGCACTGGAGATAGCGAAGCAGAAAAAAACCCCACATACAATCGGGGAAATGTTGATCAAACCTTGTTGTCTCAAGATGGTGGAAAATGTGCTGGGAAATGAATCAGAGAAAAAATTTGCAGCGGTTTCACTATCGAACGACACTGATCAAAGGAGGATCAGCGATATGGCCAGTGACATCAAGGATCAAGTTGTGCAAGAGATCAAGTCTGCAGCATTTGGGCTCTATTCAGTTCACATTGATGAATCGACTAATGTGGCATCGTGTTCTCAGTTGATAGTGTTTGCAAGGTGTGTGCATTCAGGATCATTTAAAGAAGAACTTGTTTGTTCTCCTCTTGAAACAACTAACAAGGCCTCTGATGTTTTGGAAAAAGTTTCATCTTTCCTTGAATCAGAAAATCTGCTATGGTATAATATGTGTGGGTGCTTACGGATGAAGCACCAGCTATGTTGGGGACCAAATCAGGATTTCAAGTTAGTGTGAAGAAATTTACCCCTAAAATGAAAGGCATTCATTGCATATCCATCGTCAGGCCCTGACCTCCAAAAACACTTCCAGCTCCATTGGGGAAAGTTTTGGATCAAACCGCTCAGATAGTGAATTTTATCAAAGGAGGAGCTCTTAACACGCGGCTTATTAAGCAACTATGCGTTGACATGGATGCAGGCCACCATTTGCTTCTTTTCCGGACAAATGTTCGATGGCTGTCAAGAAGAAATGTAACTGCACGAGTATATGAGCTGAGAGACGAGCTCAAATTATTTTTTGAAGTTCAGGGTAAGATGGAAATTTTCGCCTGACTGGATGATGAGGAATGGATCATGTGCCTTTCCTATTTAGTTGATATTTTTAAGCAGTTGAATAAACTCAATCTTCAGATGCAAGGAAGGAATACAAATATCATACAATTTGTGGATGCCTTTAGAGCTTTTATGAGCAAGCTGGAAAACTGGAAAAGAAAGGTCAATATGACGAATGGTTGCAATGTTTGAGAAGCTGTCATCCGTTCTCGTTGTTGATGGTAAAGACCAAGTACTTCCACAATTTACAAAAAAAAAAAAAAAAATAAAATAAAATTTTGCAGCATTTGACAGCACTAGAAAATGAATTTGAGTGATATTTTCATGAATTTAGTGCTGATGAGCTGGATTTGATGCGAAACCCATTCAAATTATCAGTTGAAAAAGTTTCTGATGATTGTTAAGATGAATTTCTGGAGCAGAAAAATGATTCGGTAGCAAGAGATGTGTTCGATGAGAAACCAATCACGGAATTTTTGGCCTTTGATGCGCGATTCCTACCCAAAAGTGGCAGAAAAAGCAATCCGTACATTGTTTCCATTTGCGTAATCATATCTTTGTGAGTCAGGCTTTTTCAGCTCTGTTGGAAATTAAAACATAACGACGTAATAGATTAGACTGTTGAAAATGATCTCCGTTGTGAACTTTCAAGCACTCCTCCGCGTATTTCAGAATTGCCGAGGGGAAAAACAATCACAGTGTTCCCATTTATTACAATCTTCATTTAAATTAAGTTAATTACGAATCTACAAATTCCTGGTTATTTAATGAGCGTTTTGTTTTATGAAGCACAATTTTCTCACATTCTGGTGTCGTATATTAAGTTACAATTCTTTGACGTTTTAACTGTTTGTTTATTGTAGTATGACTAATGTAGTGTTTTAATAAAATATTGTGAATATAAAAATGCTTTTATTTAAGGTTTAATATCCAGCAGCATATTCATTTGCCATTAACTGTATACAACTACACTATAAAATGTATCTTTGCATGTAAAGGTTATATACAGCTATGGAAGAAAATAAAGATTTTCAGTATTTATAGGCATGTTATTTTAAATGCACCTTTTGAGCCTGATAGTTTTGGAAAAATGGGGGGGGGGGGGGGGGGATGACAGTCTGAACGTATGGTGAAGGGGGGCACGGGCCAAAAAAGGTTGAGAACCACTGCACTAAGATAATATAAACGTTGAAAACTACAATATGGCCACATCAGAAGTTCTCTGTCTATTTCTATAGTCTCTCGGATTGCCTAGCAACTGATATTATGATTTTTACGTTAGTTGCATATCCTTTAGATGACGTGACAGTCAACCCCTACGTTTTATTATTATTAATTTGTGTGTATGTGGCTGTTTGTGATTTCTTGGCAAGTTTAAGTTCAGTAAATCTTCACTAATTTCTGAACGACTGGTACTTATAAGTTTTATGGGAACCAACGAAAAGCTTTCTGCTTCCAAATCTCCCGCAACTGTATTTCGACCGCGGTGTGCAAGATTGCGAATTTTATTCATAACGCTTTTACCACAGAGCCGGTTCTATTACGTATTCATTCATTCATTCATTCAGTAGCATGTCCTTTGCAGAACCTCGCTCCCATAACAACCTTCCTGAAAACCTCTCGATCATAAGCAAGATGTCCCGCGTCCGATACACTCATCTGGAGATCATCCGCCACATCCTGCATCCAACTTCTCTTTGGCCTTCCTCTTCCTCTCTTCCTAGGCATATCTCCCTACATTATTGTTCTCTCCAAACTTACGTGAAGTTTCAAGTGACCAAAATATTTCAATTTTCTTTGTTTTATCGTCTTTAATAGCCAACATTCTTCAGTATTCAGCTCTTGAATAATGGATGCATTTGTTCTTTTCTTTACCCAAGATATTCTTAGAACTCGTCTATAACATTTATATTCAAAGGCATTTATGCGCTGTCCAGCTTGTTAAGTAAGTGTCCAGGTCTCACAGGCGTATGTTGCAATGGGAAAGATGTATGCTCTTAAAAATCTAATTTTTGTAGTTCTGTCTGTCCCATTCCATAATTTATTCAGTTGTTTTAGTCTTTGAAGAGCAATTGACAGTCGTCGTTTAATATCTTTCATTGTGTCACCGTTGTTGGTAATCAATGACCCAAGATATTCAACATTTTCCACCACCTCCAACCTTTCCTCATTAACATATATTTTTTTCTCCATAGTAGTTTTAAAAACATCTGATGGCTGCAGAAATGTGGTTTCTGAGGAAAATGCAAAGAATACCATGAACAGATAGAAAAACCAATGACCAAGTACTACAGGAGACAAATGAAAATCGTAAATTGATTAGAGAAATTAGACGAAGACAGTCAAAATTTTTTGGACATGTTATGAGAAGAAATGGACTGGAGAACTTAGTGACAACTGGCAAGATCGAAGGGAACAGACCAAGAGGAAGACCGAGAGGAAAGTACCTGGATGGCTTGGCCACATGGCATGGACGAGACAGGTACACTGAGCTATTCCACGATTCTGGTGATCGAGTGAAATGGCGAGTCATGACCGCCTACGCTTTCCGGCATGGCACATGATTCATTGATTGAGTAGTTTTATCTGTATGCATTATCTTTATTTTTGCTATGTTAAGATATAAGCTGTGATTTTCACTATTCAATTGGTTTGAGGCTATTAGGTTTTCTATACCATTCTGTGTTGTGGATAGCAATACTGTGTCATCAGCATAGCGAATTTTCTGATTTGCCATGACCACCAATATTTAGGGCATCATATAGCTCCCTGCTTATATAATCTCTTACATTTTACATTATATTTTCGGCGTACAGGACAGCACACATCCCTGACGGACTCCTTGCTTGATATCAAACCGATCAGATGTCTCGCCATCTATTTTAACCGCTGCTTGTTGGTCTAGATCAGTGGTTCCCTAGCTTTTCAAGCGGAGGGCCATATCTACTATTTTCGGTAGTTAAGCGGGCCACAACGTTATAAAATTATAAAAGTCGTGCAATATCATTCGTACCTTTCTCTTTGGTCAACAAAATTCTAAAACTTGAAAGGCAGTCAGTGTGAGTACTACACTGCGGTCAATTTTTTATTTACAATCAAAATTTCATTTAACAATAAATTTTTAATCAGTTTCGAAAATCGCTATTAATGTTATTAATTTATAATTGTAACTGTTCTTCATAACCAGTTACTTAAGTTCAGATGCCAGTTTATCAATATCTGGGCACAAATCTGTCAGGCCCAAAGTCATAAGCACAGCTAGGTTACTGTCGGTGAGTCTGGAATGTTGCTTGTCTTTTTATAACGGTCATTTGGGGAAAATGACTGCTCGTATCTGTAAGTCAAACCAAAATGACAAATGTATCTCTGGGCGAATGAAGGCAAGTGTTCATATTGTTCGACAAGCAATAGTCGCCAGAATGAAATCATATGATCAGCTGTAGGCGAAGCAGGCAGCTCCAGAAATTTACATCTCAGTGCAGAATTGTAATTCAAATCAATTACTTCGTGCTGAAGGTTTTGTTGTAATTGACAGAGCTTGGCAATAGGAAATAGGATTTATGAAGAGGGCAAAATTATCCACCTCTATTGTGAACTCTTGAAATCTCGACTGAAAGATATCCAGAAGACTTTAAACTTTTACTTTGTACTGTAACAAGTCATATTTCTTTTACACCACAAGTTGGAAACACCTCTAAAGTCCCTTCAGTCAGCTGTCCGATAAACAGTCGCAGTCTCATTTTAAATGAAGAAATGTCATCGCACAAATTTGTGACTAACGCCTGTTCAGCGCCTTACTTCGAATTTTGTTCACACATCTCAGAACAACATCCATGACATGTTTCAGATGTAAAGTCGTTCCACACAGAGCTTCTTGGTGAATGATACAATGATATTTTCATATAGTGCTGCCAAGAAACTGTTCCAATAATGCTAGACATCCAGACTTTTTACCCGTCAAATCCGGAGCACCGTCGGTGCATACACTGTCCAATTTGGTCCATTCTACGTTGTTTTTCTCTACACACAATTTCAGAGTTTCAAACAGATCAGTCCCTTTGGTAGTTGCATGCATTGATTCAAATCCTAGAAGTTCTTCAATGACTTCAAAATTATTGTTTATTGCTCGAACAAAAACTGCGACTTGAGCTGTGTCAAAAATGTCAGTAGATTCATCCACCTGCCAATGAAAGAAAAATTTACAATTTTTCATATGTATGCTCATTGAAGATGAACATCGTTGGCTAATTCTTCAACTCGACTGGCCATTGTATTATTAGACAAAGGAATCTGATCAAATTTTGTTTCACACTTTTTTAGCCTAGCGTTCTAGTAGCAATTTTAAGGGAAGGCTTGATTATTTCTTCTGTATCGGTGAGCGGCTTCTTTTTGCGAGCCAACAGAAGAGGGACGTCGTATGACGCAACAACATCACTCTTGCTCTGTTCGTTAGCCTTGGTGAAAAATGACTGCTGCCTGAACGTACTCTATGAAATCGTTTCTGAACTCCGAATTGATCGGATATTGAGCATATACTGTCTGAATGTTTGGTCGTGAAATGTCGTTCCAGATTAATTTTTTTTTAAATAACAGAAACACAAAATCCGCAGATTAAGTAAACAGGTTTACCACTACGGCTAGGCATAAACATAAATTTCTCCGTCCACTCTTCGTTGAATTCACGACAAGCAACATCTTCACATTTTCGCTTTTTACCATTGATTGAATTTAGATTTTCCACAGTAATGTTTATATGCTTTATCGGTAAATGTTTATTTGAAAACAAAATCTAATTCCAGCACAATACTACAACTATGTAAACAGTTGTAACAGACGACAAAATGGCGCCTTGCGCACTCTTATTGGTAGACAAGGCTAGGTATAAGAACTTCATAACGTTTTGTTGTAAACTGAACAAGCGCATTCGATAATATATAAGCTTAACAACTATGAGCAAAGACAATTATCGCACGCTGACGGGGCGCTCCGACTGCATTAAAAAAATAATATTAAAACACGAGGTCTCGCGTGCCACTTTCTTACAGCTGGCGGGCCCCAAGTGGCCCGCGGGCCGTGGTTTGGGAACCTCTGGTCTAGATAGAGCATTCTTATGAGTTGTATTACATGTGATGGAAAGGCCATATTCCTCAAGATTTCCTAAAGTTTCTGATGTTGTACACAGTCAAATGCCTTTGAATAATCCACAAAACATGAGAATAGGTTTACATTAAATTCTCTGCACTTCTCTATTATTAAACGCATGTTGAGAATGTGATCTCTTTTTCCTCTTCCTTGTCTAAATCCAGCTTTGACCACGTTAATTTCTTCTTCCATTTTCTTACTACGTCTTCTCGTTATGATTTTTAGGAGAATTTTACTTGCATGACTGATCAGGGCAACAGTTCTATAGTTGGTGCATAATTTCAGGTTTCCCTTTTTTGGTATTGGAATGAAGATAGTTCTCTTCCAATCTTTTGGCCATATACCATATTTCCATATCTTTTTACATAATGCGTGATAGATGTGTATGCTTTCTTCTCCTCCCGCTTTAATTAGTTCAGCTGGTATCTCATAGCATCCTGGTGATTTACCATTTTTCAGGTGCTGTATTGTCCATGCAATTTCATCTAATGAGGGTTCAGATTCTGTCTCTGCTGTCGTTGGCTCATGTATCTCATTCATATCCTCACTGTCACTCATATCATACATTCCACTGCAGTACTCATGCCATATTTCTAGAATTTTTCTAGATTCTGTTAAGGTATTTCTCATCTTTCTATTACGTATAACATTTCTATTTCTATTACGTATTTTTTTCCCCCGCATATCCTTTACAGCACATCGCTGTCAACATCAGCATCTTTCAGCTGATTGTTGATATCTTGGCAACATTACGCTCAGTACTTTGCCAATGCTTCCTGAGTGACCGGCTCACATAGCCCGTAAGTTACCGACGCGGAGAGAACCCCTACCAATTCTCGCGCAACATCACGTTACTTACGAGAGTGTACGAGATTACGGAGAAAGTCGCGTAACCTCTAGACCAGGGAGGCCGGCCTATTACGTATAACACAATAAAATCAACCAATCATAATTCTCCTGATGTCTCAGTGATGGCTGGAAAAGCGGGAGATGAGCAATACCTATAGGACACGGTAGTAATGTAGAGGAGAGTGCAAGAAAAGGGTTTAGAATATCAAGAAAACACAAACAGCAGTTCCACTTCTTTTGAAGGACGTTGCGACCAATAAGAATTTGATTTTCTCAGGAATTTTACGCTCAGTAGTTTGCTATTGCCGGTCTCTCTGGCTGTGGGGTTACAACACTTTCTCTCTGTAATCCCGTTTATCACGCAGAGTCTCGTAGCGGAGCGAGAGCTGAGGCGGTTCGACCCCCGCTCGTGACTTGCGGGATACTGAGCCGGCCGCTCAGAAAGCAATGGCAAACTACTGAGCGTAATCTTGCCAAGAGATCAACATACAGCTGAAAGATGCTGGTGTTGACAGCTAAGTCCTGTAAAGGATATGCTTAAAAAAAAAAAATTTTCTATTGCTTTCTGTACGAGTAGTCAACATTTAAATCCTAATAACTGGTGTAGTGATTGAACCCGCTATCCCGCCATCATTCGTCCCAGGTAGCACATATACGCATTATACCAACCATCTTTCTCGAGGTAAGTTTCATGTAGGTGTTACATTGGTGTGTCTTTTATGATGATACATGGTATAATAACCATCCTTACTTCTCTATTGTAACAGTGAACATTAAGTGTGAAGTTGTTACTCTGGTATTCGCAACATTTGTCTCATAAAGCACATATCCGCATTATACCACCCATCATTCTCGAAGCAAGTTCCATTTAGCTGTTGTACTGGTGCGTCTTATCTGACGATGTATTGTATGCTAACCATTCACTTCTCTATTGTTACAGTTAATATTAAAAGTGATGCTGCGTATCACCAGACCCCTCTGTTTCATGTGATATATATCTATGGTAATGCCGTTACACTTTTCATTCAACATGCTCCTATTATTGTAGTGTTCATTCTTTGTCCTCGCTGTGTTTGTTAACTGTAATATATACAATCCTAAGTAGACACAAAACCCAATGTGCAAGTCCTACAAGAGGCAAATGAAAACTGCAAACTGATTAGAAGAATTAGACTTAGACAATTACAGGGGTGGGGGAGGGGGCATTTTGAGAGGAAATAAACTAGAGAGCTTGGTGACAACTGGCAAGATTGAGGGGAAAAGAAAAAGGGGAAGACAGAGAGGATAATATCTTAATTACGTTGCCACATGGCATGGCCGAGACAAGAACACAGAGCTGGTCCACGACTTTGGTGATCGTGTGAGATTGCGAAACATGACCGCCCATTCTTACCGACATGTCCCATGATGATGATGAAGTAGATGCACTTCATTATTTCTCGATCTTGACTTAACCAAAACTCGCCTACACTGTTAGAAACACACTCGTAGCTGGATGGTTGCTTACAGTTTGGTTAGTTGATTGGTTAATGTTGGTTAATTCGTTAGTTGTCTTGTTGGTTGGTTGGTTGTTTGTTTGGTTTCTTGGTAATTGATTGGTTAGTTGGATGACTGGTAGGGTAGTTGACAGAAAGATTGGTTGTTGGTTTTATTAGCTGGATGATTGGTTTGTGTGCTGGATAGTTGATTGGATGGTTCTTTGGATGGCTGGTTATTTGGATGGCTGGTTTGATGGTTTATTGTTTTGATGTTTTGGGGGGGTTGGTTGGTTTGTTGGGTTTAAGTCAGCATGTTAGTCAAAAACCCCAATGGTGTGTTTGTTGGTTCGATGGATTTGTTTGGGTTTGGGTTTTATGGTTTCTTGGTTTTGCTGGGTTGATTGGCTGGTAGGGTTTAAATTTAAATTTGGGTGATTGGTTTGTGGTTTTATGTTTTGGTTGGCTGGTGTTTTGTTTGGTTTTTCTCTCTCTCTCACTTTTTCTCTCTCTCTCTTCTCTCTCACACACACACACGGAGAGAGAGAGAGTGTGTGTGTGTGGTTTGGAGAGAGGAGAGAGAGAGAGAGAGAGAGAGAGAGAGAGGGGAGACTGGTAGACAGACGTACAGGAATACATATTTAGAGACAGACAGGCAGATAAACAGGCAGACAGACAAGCAGGCAAAAATAACATAACTTATTCATATTGATATTGTCTGTATTTGATAGATTTGAATATCGACTTTCAAAACTAAAGTCAACCTTTTCTATCTATCCCACTGATATCACATCAACAAGTTAAAAAAATTTTTTTTTTAAAAAATAAACAATTTGAGAACAACTATATCTGAATGTTTGGTCGTGAAATGTCGTTCCAGATTAATTTTTTTTAAATAACAGAAACACAAAATCCGCAGATTAAGTAAACAGGTTTACCACTACGGCTAGGCATAAACATAAATTTCTCCGTCCACTCTTCGTTGAATTCACGACAAGCAACATCTTCACATTTTCGCTTTTTACCATTGTTTGAATTTAGATTTTCCACAGTAATGTTTATATGCTTTATCGGTAAATGTTTATTTGAAAACAAAATCTAATTCCAGCACAATACTACAACTATGTAAAACAGTTGTAACAGACGACAAAATGGCGCCTTGCGCACTCTTATTGGTAGACAAGGCTAGGTATAAGAACTTCATAACGTTTTGTTGTAAACTGAACAAGCGCATTCGATAATATATAAGCTTAACAACCATGAGCAAAGACAATTATCGCACGCTGACGGGGCGCTCCGACTGCATTAAAAAAATAATATTAAACACGAGGGTCTCGCGTGCCACTTTCTTACAGCTGGCGGGCCCCAAGTGGCCCGCGGGCCGTGGTTTGGGAACCTCTGGTCTAGATAGAGCATTCTTATGAGTTGTATTACATGTGATGGAAAGGCCATATTCCTCATGATTTCCTAAAGTTTCTGATGTTGTACACAGTCAAATGCCTTTGAATAATCCACAAAACATGAGAATAGGTTTACATTAATTCTCTGCACTTCTCTATTATTAAACGCATGTTGAGAATGTGATCTCTTTTTCCTCTTCCTTGTCTAAATCCAGCTTTGACCACGTTAATTTCTTCTTCCATTTTCTTACTACGTCTTCTCGTTATGATTTTTAGGAGAATTTTACTTGCATGACTGATCAGGGCAACAGTTCTATAGTTGGTGCATAATTTCAGGTTTCCCTTTTTTGGTATTGGAATGAAGATAGTTCTCTTCCAATCTTTTGGCCATATACCATATTTCCATATCTTTTTACATAATGCGTGATAGATGTGTATGCTTTCTTCTCCTCCCGCTTTAATTAGTTCAGCTGGTATCTCATAGCATCCTGGTGATTTACCATTTTTCAGGTGCTTTATTGTCCATGCAATTTCATCTAATGAGGGTTCAGATTCTGTCTCTGCTGTCGTTGGCTCATGTATCTCATTCATATCCTCACTGTCACTCATATCATACATTCCACTGCAGTACTCATGCCATATTTCTAGAATTTTTCTAGATTCTGTTAAGGTATTTCTCATCTTTCTATTACGTATAACATTTCTATTTCTATTACGTATTTTTTCCCCCGCATATCCTTTACAGCACATCGCTGTCAACATCAGTATCTTTCAGCTGATTGTTGATATCTTGGCAACATTACGCTCAGTACTTTGCCAATGCTTCCTGAGTGACCGGCTCACATAGCCCGTAAGTTACCGACGCGGAGAGAACCCCTACCAATTCTCGCGCAACATCACGTTACTTACGAGAGTGTACGAGATTACGGAGAAAGTCGCGTAAGCTCTAGACCAGGGAGGCTGGCCTATTACGTATAACACAATAAAATCAACCAATCATAATTCTCCTGATGTCTCAGTAGTGCGGCTGGAAAAGCGGGAGATGAGCAATACCTAGTAGGACACGGTAGTAATGTAGAGGAGAGTGCAAGAAAAGGGTTTAGAATATCAAGAAAACACAAACAGCAGTTCCACTTCTTTTGAAGGACGTTGCGACCAATAAGAATTTGATTTTCTCAGGAATTTTACGCTCAGTAGTTTGCTATTGCCGGTCTCTCTGGCTGTGGGGTTACAACACTTTCTCTCTGTAATCCCGTTTATCACGCAGAGTCCGTAGCGGAGCGAGAGCTGAGGCGGTTCGACCCCCGCTCGTGACTTGCGGGATACTGAGCCGGCCGCTCAGAAAGCAATGGCAAACTACTGAGCGTAATCTTGCCAAGAGATCAACAGACAGCTGAAAGATGCTGGTGTTGACAGCTAAGTCCTGTAAAGGATATGCTTAAAAAAAAAAGTTTGCTATTGCTTTCTGTACGAGTAGTCAACATTTAAATCCTAATAACTGGTGTAGTGATTGAACCCGCTATCCCGCCATCATTCGTCCCAGGTAGCACATATACGCATTATACCAACCATCTTTCTCGAGGTAAGTTTCATGTAGGTGTTACATTGGTGTGTCTTTTATGATGATACATGGTATAATAACCATCCTTACTTCTCTATTGTAACAGTGAACATTAAGTGTGAAGGTGTTACTCTGGTATTCGCAACATTTGTCTCATAAAGCACATATCCGCATTATACCACCCATCATTCTCGAAGCAAGTTCCATTTAGCTGTTGTACTGGTGCGTCTTATCTGACGATGTATTGTATGCTAACCATTCACTTCTCTATTGTTACAGTTAATATTAAAAGTGATGCTGCGTATCACCAGACCCCTCTGTTTCATGTGATATATATCTATGGTAATGCCGTTACACTTTTCATTCAACATGCTCCTATTATTGTAGTGTTCATTCTTTGTCCTCGCTGTGTTTGTTAACTGTAATATATACAATCCTAAGTAGACACAAAACCCAATGTGCAAGTCCTACAAGAGGCAAATGAAAACTGCAAACTGATTAGAAGAATTAGACTTAGACAATTACAGGGGTGGGGGAGGGGGCATTTTGAGAGGAAATAAACTAGAGAGCTTGGTGACAACTGGCAAGATTGAGGGGAAAAGAAAAAGGGGAAGGCAGAGAAGATAATATCTGAATTACGTTGCCACATGACATGGCCGAGACAAGAACACAGAGGTGGTCCACGACTTTGGTGATCGTGTGAGATTGTGAAACATGACCGCCCATTCTTACCGACATGTCACATGATGATGATGAAGTAGATGCACTTCATTATTTCTCGATCTTGACTTAACCAAAACTCGCCTACACTGTTAGAAACACACTCGTAGCTGGATGGTTGCTTACTGTTTGGTTAGTTGGTTGGTTAATGGTTGGTTGATTAGTTAGTTATCTGGTTGGTTGGATGGTTGTTTGTTTGGTTGCTTGGTGATTGGTTGGTTAGTTGGATGACTGGTAGGTTAGTTGACGGAAAGATTGGTTGTTGGTTGTATTGGCTGGATGATTGGTTTGTGTGTTGGATAGTTGATTGGATGGTTATTTGGATGGCTGGTTATTTGGATGGCTGGTTAGATGGTTTATTGTTTTGATGTTTGGGGTGGTTGGTTGGTTTGTTGGTTGAAGTCAGCATGTTAGTCAAACCCGAATGGTGTGTTTGTTGGTTCGATGGATTTGTTGGTTGGTTTGATGGTTGCTTGGTTTAGCTGGGTTGATTGGCTGGTAGGTTAATTAATTGGATGATTGGTTTGTGGTTTTATGTTTTGGTTGGCTGGTGTTTTGTTTGGTTGTTCTCTCTCTCTCACTTTCTCTCTCTCTCTCTCTCTCTCTCACACACACACACGGAGAGAGAGAGAGTGTGTGTGTGTGTGTGTGTGTGAGAGAGAGAGAGAGAGAGAGAGAGAGAGAGAGAGAGAGAGAGAGACTGGTAGACAGACGTACAGGAATACATATTTAGAGACAGACAGGCAGATAAACAGGCAGACAGACAAGCAGGCAAAAATAACATAACTTATTCATATTGATATTGTCTGTATTTGATAGATTTGAATATCGACTTTCAAAACTAAAGTCAACCTTTTCTATCTATCCCACTGATATCACATCAACAAGTCAAGTTCGTATTTAGAATGCTGATAATTTTCAATCTTTATTGTCATTGTACAATGGTTTTCCAAAATCTACTTCTGTTTTTAAATCATTCTATTTTCTAATAGTGCCAATAATGACCAAAGCTTGTGAATGTATTTCCGCGGCTACCTGCATTTATAGAGTAGTGTGTTTGCTGACATTGCTTCAGGGGGAGAGCGATCCTGTAATATGAAGAGAAAGCCGAAATTAATTATTGTAATAATTTAAAATATAATGTATAAGAACAGTATTGAAATGTTAAATACGACCTGCGTTGATATTTGGCAGTGAATCAACAACGTTGATGTACAAATAAGGAAAAGATGTGATGCTACGGAGATGTGGTTCTTGAGACGAATGTCTCGAATATCAATTGCCTTGACGAGACAAATGAAACTAGAACGTTGTAGACAGACAGATGGGTGGACGGGTAGGAGGACAGGCGAACAGGTGGACAGGCGGACAGGTGGACAGGCGGACAGGTGGACAGGCAGACCAGGTGGACAGGCAGACGGACAGGCAGGCGGACAGGTGGAGAACATGCAGGCGGACAGGTGGACAGGCAGACGGACAGGCAGGCGGACAGGCAGACGGTCAGGCAGGCGGACAGGCGGACAGGTGGACAGGCAGGCGGACAGGCAGGTGGGCAGGCAGAAGGACAGGCAGAAGGACAGGCAGGCGGACTGGTGGGCAAACAGGCGGACAAGTGGATAGGCAGCCGAGCAGGTGGACAGGTGGACACGTGGGCAGATGGACAGGTGGACAGGCAGGCGGACAGGTGGTCAGATGTATAGACAGGCAGGCGGACAGGTGGACAGATGATCGGACAGGCCGGCGGACAGGTGGACAGATGGACGGACAGGCAGGCGGACAGGTGGACAAGTGAACGGACAGGAAGGCGGACAAGTGGACAGATGGACAGGCAGGCAGACAGGTGGACAGGTGGACAGACAGACGGACATTCGGACAGGTGGACAGACAGGCGGACATTCGGACAGGTGGACAGGTAGATGGACAGGTGGACAGATGGGAGGACAGGCGAGCAGGTGGACAAGTGGACAGGTGGACGAACAGGTGGACAGATAGACATGAGGACAGGTGGACTGATGGGCGGACAGGTGGACAGGTGGACGGACAGGCGAACAGGTGGACAGGTGGACGGACAGGCGGACAGGTGTACGGACAGGCGGACAGGCGGACAGGTAGACAGATGGACGAACAGGTTGACAGATGGACAGGTGGACAGGTGGACAGGCAGGCGGACAGGTGGACATATGGACGGACAGGCGGACAGGTGGACAGGTTGACAGGCAGGCGGACAGGCAGGCGTACAGGTGGACAGGCAGGCAGACAGGTGGACAGATGGACGGACAGGTGGACATGTGAACTCCTGGACAGGCAGGCGGACAGGTGAACAGACAGGCGGACAGGTGGACAGGTGTACAGTTGGACAGGTGGACAGGCAGGCGGACAGATGGATGGACAGGGCGGACAGGTGGACAGGCAGGCGTACAGGTGGACAGGCAGGCAGACAGGTGGACAGATGGACGGACAGGTGGACATGTGAACTCCTGGACAGGCAGGCGGACAGGTGAACAGACAGGCGGAAAGGTGGGCAGGTGTACAGTTGGACAGGTGGACAGGCAGGCGGACAGGTGGACAGATGGATGGACAGGCGGAAGGTGGACAGCTGGAAAGGCAGGCGGACAGTTAGACAGGCAGGCGGACAGGTGGACAGGCAGGCGGACAGCTGGACAGGCAGGCGGACAAGTGGACAGATGGATGGACAGGTGGACAGGTGGACAGGCAGGTGGACAGGTGGACAGGTGGAAAGGCAGGCGGACAGGTGAACAGGCAGGCGGACAGGTAGACAGGCATGCTGACAGGCTGGCGGACAAGCTGACACGCAGTCGGACAGGCAGAAAGGCGGGTTGGTAGGCGGACAGGCGGACAGGCAGGCAGTCAGGCGTGCGGGCAGGCAGGCGACAGGCGAAAAGGTCGGCAGAATGGTGGGTAGGCAGGCAGGCAGGCAGGCAGGCAGGCGGAGAGGCACGCAGGGAGACAGGTTAGTATAGTAAGTAGAAATGGCAGACATGTATGTATTTATTTATATAGGCAGGTAGGCAGGTAGGCAGGTAGGCAGGTAGGCAGGCATGCAGGCAGGCAGACAGACAAGTAGCTGGATAGATAGATATATGGGTTGATTGGTTTACTGTTGAATGACTGAAGTATAGGTATGCAATAGACGGAATAAATACATGAGAGACTGAAAACTAGACACACAGTCAGACGGTTAGAGAAACGAATGTCATCATATCAGCTCTATTTTATTTTAACTTACTATAATATAGTTTATCATTTACAGCCACAACAATTCGCTGTTCTTAGCAATGTTACTTACAGTGGTTCTCAAGTTTTCAGACCGATATACTTATTTAGTCTTGTATCCTTATGGTTCCCAACCATAGCATTTATTAAGGATATATATACCCAGACAGACATAACGTTCTGACACATCTGTTGAAAAAGAAAAAACGGGTATGCTTAAGGGCTATTGATATAGATAAATAAATGAAAGGGCATCAAGTTTAATTATACGTGGTTTTACGTTATATTCTACCAGGCACGGTCTTTCTCATTTTAGTAGCAAGACGTCTGCAAAGAGAATCGCACTAAAATGCAAATCTATAGCTCCAAATGTGACCCCTAGGGATCTCAGGAAAAGCTGCAATGGGTTTCTACAGGACTCAGAACTCATGAACGAACCCAAGACAACTAGAACGCCAGGCAAATGGCTTCACCATGTTGCGCTGCATACAGACAGACAGACAGACATACAGACAGACAGACAGACAGACAGACAGACAGACAGACATACAGACAGACAGACAGACAGACAGACAGACAGACATGGACAGGCTGATAGGCTGGCAGGGAATGCACCTCGTGGTGGTCGATTACATATGAACAAAGGAGAGATGGTCGTGCGCCTGTGGGACCACGTGGAGAGGTGGTTGGAACCAGTATGTGGAAAGGATGGTATTGCGGGGATTAGCAAGAGTTCTGGTAGAATCTCAAAACTGAGAGGGATGACCAAGAGAGCTTTCAATCAGATAGCGATGGGAACGATTAGTAGTGTGATTCTTCGCTGGCTGTTGAACGAGTAGACCGAGCGCATGTGGGAATGTCCTGAATGCAGTAATGTCGGTTCTTAGCTCAACTCAAATCACCTCAACTCAAAATACATACATATAAACAGAGACAGCCAGACAGGCATGCACCCCGGCAAATATAGCATAACTATAATAATATTGAAAATTGTCCGTATTTAATTGATTTTAGGGACAGTAGAGCGCCATGGTAATCCACTGCACCTGTATTCGTCTCCAGTCGTCTTGACTTGTCTTGCCAAAGGATTCAGATGGACTCAGGCGAGAGAGTGAGGTCGACTAATTGCGCAACTCTTCCTCACCTTAATCCAATTCATCGCGCAAGTCATTCTTCATCCAACTTCATCTATTACTCACTAAAAGCGGTCAATGGGCCTACATCACCAGTCATAATTCCCCTCATTAGTGCAGATAGGAGAACATTGGTCACCGATAAGAAATAATTCCTCCAACGTTTCGCAGAGCATTTTAGCAACATTTTAAATGCAACGTCCTCCGTCGATGACTAAACCATCAACAACCTTTCTCTAGTCCCCACCAACGATACTCTCGCTGATTTATCAGCCATAGTGGAAATTACCAAAGCTATCCAGCAACTTTCCAGCGGTGAGGCACCTGGTCCTGACTCGATTCCGGCATCGATCTACAAAGTAGGTGAACCGGTACTAATAGAGCAGCTTCACCAAGTCTTTATAAACATATGGGTGAACGAGACCAAGCCACAAGATGTCAAGGACGCATCAATAGTCCACCTTTACAAACGTAAAGAAAATCACACATCCTGTGACAACCACTGAGGCATCTCCTTGCTCTCAATTGCAGAAACGATACTCACCAGAATTCTTCTTAATCGCTTTACAACCCATCTTGACCAAGGTTTTCTTCCTGAGAGTTAATGTGGCTTTAGAAAAGAACGAGGAACTGTTGCCATTATTTTCGCTGCAAGAAGAGAAATGTCAGGAACAGAACTCCGAAATGTTCTCCACTTTCATTGATCTCACTAAGGCTTTTCATACAGTCAGCAGAGAGGGACGGGGGAAGATTATGGCGAAATATGGCTGTCCACAAATGTGTGTTCAAATAGTGCGGCTGTTTTATGATGTTATGCAGAGTACAGGCAAATGGTGAACTTCCTGAGTCCTTTCCTGTCACCAATGGAGTGAAGCAAGGTTGTGTCCTGACACCAACACTGTTCAGCCTCATGTTCTCAGCTATGCTGAAGAATGCCTTCGAAAACAACGACATTGGAATAGACATTAACTACCGCATAGATGGAAAGTTATTCAATTTCAGAAGGCTGAAAGATAATACCAAAACTACCAGCGACACCGTGAGAGAGCTCCTGTTTGCTAACGTTTGCGCTCTATATGCCAACTCAGAGGCAGATATGCAAGACAACATTTCAGCCTTCTCATATGTCTGTGCCAACTTTGGGCTCAATATTAACTTGAAGAAGACTCTAGTTATGTGCCAGCTATCTCCAGGGATTAATCACACCGAGCCGAATATCAAAGTGAATAGTCATAGACTAAGTGTTGTAGACAACTTCACCTATCTTGGCAACACTGTGTCACAAGCTGCCACAATATATGGCGAAGTGAATGCAAGAATCTTCAAGGCCAGCGCGTCCTTTGGCAGACTGTACAAAACTGTGTGGGTGTCGTAAGTTATCCCTTCTTACTTTAGTGTCGTCCCTGGAGTGAGGGGAATCCTTTGGCAGACTGTACAAAACTGTGTGGGTGTCGTAAGTTATCCTTTCTTACTTTAGTGTCGTCCCTGGAGTGAGGGGAATCAACACCCACATTTTCATTAACCCAATATTATTGTCCTAGAGAAACCACCAGACTCCGTCCACAAAACTCCGTCGGTCTGTCGACACCTCTTTCTTACTCTCACTCACCCCTGGATCATGCCCCCTCTCACTCTTCCCCAACACAACATATTCAACAACTCTAGCTCTAACAAATAAATACAAAATAATTTATTAAGCAAAGAGTATGTGTGTGAGAAGTGTGTGTGTGTACTGTGTAAAATGTGTGTCGAATATTCTAGTGTGTGCAAACTTAGACCAAGTAGCTGAAGAGCCCAGTCCGATCATCCCGGAAAGGATCACACCACATCTTCATTCAGTCCACATTACTCTCACCAAGGAATGTGTCCCTCCTGCTAGATGTAGACTTCCACCGGTCGCTGCTTGATCACTCATATACCTAGTCACAGTTTAATACTGATCCTGCCTGGATCACGTACCGTTATTACTTGTCCCTATTGTTCTTAGACTTATAACATCCTTGTCTAGTGAGGACACGAAAATACTGTTCCTTGAAATAAATGTAATTCCTGTCTAAAGTTTCTATTGCTCACAAGACCACTGTTTTAATAACTTCCTAATCAGTTTATACTGTTATATTCCCATGTGATGTGGAAAAAACAGTACCTATTAGTCTTTTCACCTGTCGTGTGAAAACATAATACCCACTGGACTTTTCCCATGTGGTGTAAAAAAAACAATTCTATTGTTCTGTTCACATATGATGTTCGAAACATTAATCTTACGATTGTTCCTTCTCCAAAATGATGCGGAGAAAACAATCTCTAGAATTCTGCTAACGTGTGACGTTTAATAAATACTCTCACGATTGTTCCTTTAAACCCCTTTCATCATGGGCCCAGTGCAAAAGTTTCTGACTAACTGCCTGCACTAAGGTCTCCATTCTCAATGACTTGAGTGACCTAAGGGAACCTGTAAAAGAGATAACAATACACTTGGTGAGAGCACCTGTCCCTGACCTCCATTGGATGGGTTTAGGCTGACATCCTCACTCAGATACATGACAGTGAACCAACTCTGTCATGGGCAGGGGAGCTCTTCACTCCGGTCTGCGGTGGGTTAAGACCAGGACAGAGCAAAATGCAAAGTGTAGACCCCCAGCAGACCTCACTGGAAGATCCCACCTTTGGACATTCTCCCCATCCCCAATCTCCCCAAATATCATCCCATTTCACTATTCACCTAGCAGAACTACTTCTCACTTCACTACTCTATTTTCAACTAACAGAGCTAATCATCACACTCTAGTTGTAACAAGGCTACTGCCTATATTAATTATGCCTAAATAGACTATATTTGGTACCTTAAGCAAACCCGCATTACTCCTGGATGGCATCTATAACTTGTCATTAAGACATATGTTATTTTAATGTTGCTTAAATCTAACACAATAGATGCTCTCCAAATTTCCTAACTGCGGTAACACAACACGTCAATCCTAGTCAATTTCCTTGGCCACACTAATGTACACAAATCTTGTATCTGTCAAGAGCTGGGAGTGTTCTAGTCAAGTTCTTTTGATGTCACGCAGGTGTCTTTCAGGGGCACTAACTAATTCGAGAATCTTATCTCCCTTGTGTGTAATCAATGTCACCAGTTATTCCCCTTGTTGCAACTTCCAAAACAAGGTAGCGTCTGTCTTTGATTCCGCTGGTCGGCAAAATAACCTTGACATATTTTCTGTCTACCCAAGACTTCTCAAGGTCCGCAGTGCCGTTTGATCTACCTGCCGCTTGTAAACAACTACAGCTGTTACTCTGACTGTCCTTGGTAGTTTTGACATCTGCTTGTACTTGGAGTGAATTCACGACAGTGGGACAGAAATGGAATAAGCCTGCAAACAAAGCTTAAAGCTTACAAAGCAGTTGCATTATCCACACTGCTATATGCTTGTGAAACCTGGACTGTCTACCAGCGACACACCAGGAAATTAAACCATTTCCACAGTCTGCCTTAGGAAGCTATTAAGGGTTGAATGGCAAGACAAGATCCCAGACACTGAAGTCTTGGAAAGAGCTATCATGTCCACACTCTACTAATGAAGAATCAGATTCGCCGGGCTGGTCACTTGACTCGCATGCCAGATCACAGTCTCTCTAGACTAATTTTTCACTGTGGTAAACGCTCCCAAGGCGGCCAGAGGAAACGCTTTAAAGACACTGAGAATCTCACTGAAAGCTTTTGGAATTCATCTTGACACCTGGGAGACTGCTCCTAAAGATCGTAATTCGTGGCGTACATCATCACATAAGCGTGCAGTCATTTGTGAAGCAACCAGGAATGCAAGAGCTGTGAAGAAAAGGCCGGACATAAAAACCACTGCAGGAGACCCTCCTTCTGGAACGTCAAGCATTCTCTACCCTCATTGTCAAAGAACATTTCGAGCTAAAATAGGCCTTACCAGCCATCTTAGAATTCACGGCTCCAAACTTTCAAGCCCATTGGATGAAATTAATGATCATCATCATTCTTGATGGACAAACACCATTTGATTGATTTTAATTTTACGTCTTGTAAAATTAAAATCAACCTTTTCTATCTATTCAATTAACACCACATCAACAAGACAAGTTCATATTTGGTATGCTGATAATTTTCAATCTTTATTTGTTTTTTGTACAATGGTTTTCCAAAATCAACTTCTGGTGCCAATCATGACCAAAGCTTGTGAATGTATTTCCATGGTTTCCTTGATTTATTGAATAGTGTGTTTGCTTGGAATTCTTTGGAGGGTGCGCGATCCTGTAATTTGAACAGAGAGTCGAAATTAATTATTATAATGATTTTATGTAACATTTATAAAGACAGTACTCAAATGTTAAATGGAACCTGTATTGCTGTATGACAGCGAATCAGCAACGTTAACGTACAAATAAGGACTAGATGTGATGCAATGGAGATGCGGTTCCTGAAGCAAATATTGCGAAAACCAATTGCCTTGAATAGACTAATGAAACTAGAACGTTATATAGGAGTATAAGACAGAGATAAATGACATTATTGTGTCATGTAATGATAAGAGAGGGACTGGATAATATCTTGACAACTGGAAAGATCAGTGTTGGAAAAGAAAAGGCAGACCACGAGCCATGATGATGAATGGATTGAGACGATGGCATGGAGGAATAACATTAGCAGAGTTGATCTAGAACACCAAGGACCTAGACCTGAGGAGAGACATGGACTCCCACGCCAGCTGGCGAGGCACACCATGATGATTGATTATATTAAAGGCTACAAAGTGTAGTGGCCGGCTCCATGGCCGAGGAGTTAGCAGTTTTCTCGGCTAACCCCGAATATTCTCGTCACGTGACGCGACGAGAATTAGCAGTGGTTCGAATTGCAAAAGTGACTTATGAGAGTATGGAGCCGGTCGCTCAGAAAGTCGTGGCATGCTGATGAGCGTAATCTAGCCTAGGAATCAACATACAGCTGAAAGATGCTGGTGTTGACCGCAATATCCTGAAACAGGATGGAAACACGAAAAAAAAAAAAAGTGTAGTGAGTGTGAGGCCGTGTATTGATACTGCGTGGCCGAATGGGTAAGAGCACAAGATCTGAAACATCCGGTGTGCTGATACCGAGATTTAGGGTCCAACTACACCGGTCAGTTAGACTAAAATGTTGAGATCTCGTCATTGACATAGAGACGTAAATTACAAGTACCTCAGATGTCGGAGTGGGTACGCCTGATGGTGAGGGACACTGGTAATAAGGAAAGCTAATCCACATGCAAAAATCAGTCCAGTGCATTAGAAGTAGTAGCAACTGTATGGGTGTAACATCTTGGGATGTTTACGCTTAACAACATTTTGACTAAGGATGGGAGCCGTTTCAACGTTGGAAAATCGCTTTAAATATTCACAATGTTAGAGACGGACGCACTTTGTTTTTTTAATTATAACACTAATCCGTCTCCCTCTTTCCCCTTTAGAAAATAAGTAACGCCACAATTGTAAACAGGGGCTTGAAATAGACACAGGATCCTCGCCAGTGCTACGGAGTTCTTGCACTGAACTGAGATTCTCCAGACTCAGGTTTGGGTTAGGAGTAGAACGGAGCACTTATGTATTACAATCGTGTGCCGTGATGTTAATTCGTTGACTAAACAAAACTAAACTAATTAGACATCGTCCACGCTGTGTCACGGAGAATTAATGCCTACACAAGACAAGGACAGGAAAGGAGGAAATTATCCCAGGGGCTCTTCCCAGTCCCCGGCGACATCAGCACCAAACCACAATCTGAATGACGTCACTGTTTGTGCGGAAAATGAGCCTGTGTTTTTTTTTTTTTTTTTTTTTTGGTGCAATCAAGGAAATTCTATTTAACATAATTAATGTCAATGGAAGATGATGGGTGTTGACCGGGATGTATTTTAAAAATCCACATGGACTTCCAATAATAAAATTTCCCCTGGTCTCTGGGTAGTGAGATCGGACGCCCGTGTGTATTGTTGCGCACGTAAAAAATCCCTTGGCAGTTGGAAATCGAAAAGAGTAGCCTAACGGTGCTGCCCGGGCAAAATTTCGAATTAAAAATCTACCCAAAGTATTTCAGGATCCTCGTCAATGCTACGGTGTTCGTGCATTGAGCTGAGTTCTCCAGACTCAGGCTTGAATTAGGAGGAAAACGGGGCACTTATGGGTTAAACCCGTGTCCCGTGATGTTGATCCAACGACTAAACTAAACTAAACTAATGTTGATGGATTGAGCTCCGGGAGATGTTGGCGGGGAATGGTGCAGTTGCCAAAAATGTTTCGCCTAAGACGGACATGTTGTATAGTCTGGAAGATGTGGTGTGGTTTTAAGGTGTAGTCTTCTTGTAATTCACGATGATTTGGTAAGTTGGAAACCATAGTAAATAGAGTTAAGACTAGTGCAATTAAATACAAAGAATCTAAATTTATAGTTGCCATGAGCCTGACGACGTCATGGCATGGTTCAGTTATAGCCTGGGTCACAGAGTACAGGTTGCGACTGTGTTCAGAATTGAACACGGGAACGGGGAAAGCAGGGGCTTTCCACACAACGTGAAAAACGCTGGAGCTCACTGCCCAGGTGACAGGAAGTGAGCTCGGGACAAGGGAGTCGGCGTTGATCCATCGTCCTGTGTGGACATGGTGAAAAGTAGACAGCGTTATGGCTCTATATTGAGCCACGCATTTAATCTGTGATGTAGTGTAATGTGATGTGACTGTCGAATAAGTGATGATATCTTCGATTATGTGATTGTGTATATTATACATAGGAAACTTATAACAGTCTTTGTGTTCACTCTTGTTCGAGTTAACTGCAGTTCGAGTGGGTGAGGTTTATGGCGTATGATCGAGTAACCAAGATATACTCATGTGCTGCGAGATGACCAGGGTTCTGACTGGAGGAGAAGAGAAGAAAGAAGTATCCCCTGTTGGACACGAGCAGTGTTGCTACACAAGTATTGATAGTAGCCTTCCCCCCCTTCAGGGGACCCAA
>JACEFZ010020127.1:0-12308 GCA_014155875.1 Cepaea nemoralis
TTTACTCTCTGTTTGTTTGGCGTATTTGGTGTTCACTACTGCAGCTGCTGTATCGTTGTGACTTATGTTCAGCTGAAAAATATCCCTATTTGCTGTGAAAAATGCATTCCCCTTTGCCTCTATTTCCTGAATACTTTTACAGTCCATTTGTTTTAAGAACTTGGCAAAAGGTGGGGGATGGTGCTAACTATTTTGTCTATAATAATAAGCTCTTTAAGTTTGTCATGGCTATTGTTGGTTTTAGCCGAGTTGATCCATTTTGTGCACACGTCTTGGACTGTACTGACATAATCTATAAAGGTTTGGTTGGTTGTGGTGATAATTGGCAAATTGTTGTTGGTAACCTGCAGTATCTAAAGAAAAATGTTGGAGAATGCGTTGTTTTAAGTAATCATAGTCTTTTCGCATATTCCTGTGTACTGTCTCTATTACTTTTAGTGGTTCAAGAGCTAAGTTCTCATTAGAATAAATGCCCAATCTGATTTAATGATCTTATGGTAGGCCATGAGACACTCAAAATTTTCCAAGTAGGCGCTGATGGAATCTCCTGAGCAGAACGCCTTCACGAGGCCTTTATACTTATTATATTTTTGTTCTTCCTCTTTGCTTCTTAGCTTATTTATCGATATTTCTGCGTTGGACTCAATTTCCATTTGTTTTAGTTTCACTTGTGTATCAGCATTCAATTGGGCTTGCTTGGCCGCCGCGTCGAGCTCCATTTGTAATTTCTTTTCTGCTGCCTGCATTTGCATTTTCTTTTCTTCTGCCTCCATCTGCATCTGCATTTTCTTTTCTTCGGCCTCCATTTGCAATTTCTTTTCCTCTCGTTCTATCGCTCTTTCTTCACGGGCAATGTTTTCTGCCTGCGTTTTCTGTGCCCATTCTGACAGTTTCTCTTCTTTATAACCTAACTTTATTCCTTGCTCAATGCACTTATCTAAGCTAGACATTTTGTGTTTTACTTGTTTGTAATGTTTATAGAGTTAAATCCCTTAGAAAAAATGTTGTGTAGTCGACAATTTGGTTAACTCCCTTAATTATTAATGTGTAAATCAAAATGCAAGGTTATGTTGGTGACAAGGTCATGAATATGCAAACAAATCAATATGAAACAAAATAATACATTGATGAAAGATGAGAAGTACAGCTTAGAGTTACAATGGGTATGACATGAAACTTAGCTTTCAATCCCAGAACTCGATGTCTTGTACTCTCGTCACTGTTGGAAAAGTTACATGGGTTGCACGCGGCACTATTTGCGGAACAATCTGCTCGTAGAGTGAGAAAACATTAGTAACGGTCAAAAAATGTCACAGTCATGTCAAAAATAGTTTACAGAATAACAATAATGAGGCACACTGCGAAGGCACTGCTGTGACGCTGCTGAGGGACTCAGATTAATTCTATTTTATCGCTAGATAGCTACTAATTTTTGTAAACTTGTAAAGTTAACAATTTTTTTGATTTAAAACAAATCAATGTGATATGATCAATTAAGTAATTTTACATGGCAATTAATAGCTCTTTCACAAAACATTTTATGCCAAAACCGGAAAACTAGCCCCCAAAAAGCCTGTCATCATCTTGCTCTTATCTAGGTAACTGAACTTGGGTTCATACAGGCAACAATAAATCTGTTCGCTATGAGATCGAATATTTATTGTATATACATATACAGTATGCGTTGGCGCATATTACATATCACAGATAGTTAACATCAAACACAGAGTTGTCATACAACAATCTAGCACACTATCTAGCCTATGTATATATATATATCTATGAATATCTATTGAGTCCCTCTCAGGCAGGCCTTGTTGCCTCTCTCAAGTCCGTCTGTCCTCTGCCGGTCTCCTCGTGTCATCATTCGACACGGGCGGTAACTCTGTCCGAGTTCCTCGTGGACCCCGCATTAGGCGGGCCACATCAGTGTCCACGGAACCATGGACTCGATGACCAGCACTTTCGAGAAGGTTCTAGATTACTCGGGTCCTGAGCGACTCGATGCTATCCCTGGGGCTGGAGTTGCAGCCCTCTAATAATATATCTGAAGGTGAGGCGGTGACAATGTGTGTATGTGTGTGTATGTGTGTGTGTGTGTATGTGTGTATGTATGTGTGGGTGTGTGTGTTTGTGGGTGTGTGTGGGTGTGTGTGACCTCGGCAGCCCTGCAGTCATTTTCCCGTGTTCCCCAGAGTTTGTGTGTGTGTGTGTGTATGACCTCGGCAACCCTGCAATCATTGTCCCGTGTTCCCCATAATATGTGTTTGTGTGTGTGTGTGTGTGTATGTGTATGTGTGTGTGTGACCTCGGCAGCCCTGCAATCATTGTCCCGTGTTCCCCAGAGTTTGTGTGTGTGTGTGTGTGTGTGTGTGTGTATATGTGTATGTGTGTGACCTCGGCAGCCCTGCAATCATTGTCCGGTGTTCCCCAGAGTTTGTGTTTTTGTGTGTGTGTGTGTGTGTGTGTGTGTGTGTGAGTGTATGTGTGTGTGACCTCGGCAGCCCTGCAATCGTTGTCCCGTGTTCCCCAGAGTTTGTGTGTGTGTGTATGTGTGTGTGTGACTTCGGCAGCCCTGCAATTATTGTCCCGTGTTCCCCAGAGTTTGTGTGTGTGTGTGTGACCTCGGCAGCCCTGCATTCATTGTCCCGTGTTCCCCAGTGTTTGTGTGTGTATGTGTGTGTATGTGTGTATGTGTGTGTATGTGTGTGTGTATGTATGTGTGTGTGTATGTGTGTGTATGTGTGTGTATGTGTATGTGTGTGTGTGACCTCGGCAGCCCTGCAATCATTGTCCCGTGTTCCCCAGTGTTTGTGTGTGTGTGTGTGTGTGTGTGTGTGTGTGTGTGTGTGTGTATGTGTGTTATAACAGAGCTCCATCTCTGTTAGAGATAGTTAGTGGGAAATAGAGAAGGGTTTGGGAAATGTCGCACCCGTGAGCACTATTGAAAGGGGAGTTGTTAGGGAAGCTTACGGGTGACTCAAGGATAAACAGTTCTAACTTAGCCTGTGGTTCGTCAAGGTGTGTTTTCATGAAGTTATACTAAATTGTACCTCGGGATAATAAAAGCCATTTACACTTGACCAAGGCTTTGGTGCCATCTCTTGTGATTGCCTTTCACCTGTTCGCTCCGTTACAGGAGTGAAAATGGTGCCGTGACCAGAATGGGATGTCGCGGCGTATAAGTTGTCTCTACGAACAGAAAGATGGCAAAGATGGCTGTTTCTTCATTTTTTTCAATAACATGGCATAATGGCAGCTGAAATTGTCGTTTGCGGAGAGATTTAACAAGGCGTCTCTGATCAAATCTTCGCTACATAGTGCTATCAAGGCGTCTCTGATCAAATCTTCGCTATACAGTATCATCAAGGCGTCTCTGATCAAATACTGCGCTGACCTGGCTGTTGTTTTTTTTTGGGTCCGCCATACATACTGGAATTATAAGACAATTGTCAGAATAATGATTGCCATCGTATTCCGGAATAACCAGACCGTTGCCTTGAGAGTCAAGATGCTAGAGATCTCGTTATACACACAGGAGCCGTTATCATTGAACCAGCATATGACCTTGATTCGCCTGAGGGAAGATCAGAAGCCGTTATCGTTATTGAACCTGACTTCGATTGCCTGAAGAGAAGTTCATCTTTATTGAAGCAAATCAAAAATCGTTTGGATCGTCAGCTCAAATTACGAGAAAACGTCTGACGAAAATTTACTTCAGTCGGGAGCTTGAATCCTAAATGTCTTGAACTTTGGCGATTATCAATATGTTGGGCAAAACAAGTGATCATGTCGATGTGGAACCTCGGAAGCGGCATGGACAAACTGGGTTGCCGTCCTGCTGAAGAGGGGACCTATTAAGTCGCTTCATTCTCGTAAGCTTCAAGTCGTCTAGAAGTGCCATTTTTTTACGGGTGAAGTCGTCTAGATGTGCCCCTCCCTCGGGTGAAAAGAAGCCACAAATTTGAAGAGTGTCGACAATCTGAGAAGAGAGGAATCCGGAGGCTTTTTCTTTTCAACATGATAGAATCAAGAAAACGACATACTCGTTCCTTAGTCTGCGAAGCCTACGATTGTTGAGCATACACGTCGAGAGGAATATTTGGGAGTTGCTTTTCGATTGGACCAGTGGAAAAAAATATTTCAACAGAGAACGGTAATTCAAATGACCTTTTGTGTTACATAGAAAATTTATTGATTAATCCGAACAATTTTTTTAAGAAGAAAAACTATGGATTACGTCCTTTAGTTAATTTAAATGTGCCTATAGTACACTTATTAATATCTATTGATTTTTTTTTGCTTATATATAGTAAAATATTTCAGCATAGTTCAGCATGGCAGAAGAACAAGTTGCGTTAACACAAGTGTCAACTGGAGTAGGCACGGAAATAGCTGGACTCAATACAGCAATAAAACAGCAAGGATGTGGACATGTATATAATTAATTGTTGTAGGATATTGAAGAATTGAAAACTTGATGCATGTTTTTAAAGATTTGTTCTTTGAATAACCTTTTTGCAGGGTATGGAATAGTGATAGGAAAGCTGCCTAAGTATTAAAAACAACATATCATAAAGGCGTGGTGAACTAATATGGATATCTTTGATAGGAAGTTAGAACGTGTGACGGAGTTAATGGACAACTTAAGGATGGATGTAGATAGAATTTCGTCCATAATAAAAGTAATAGACAGACAGACGCTTGAACGAACGGAGCACAAGACAGGTATGAGACGTGTTGAGGTAGACAAGTCCAATAGATGGCAACCGATCAATAGAAACGATAACCGGTGTGGTTACAATTCTAAAGTTATCAACCATATACATATGAAAGCAGATAAGAGTGAGACACAGAGACATATAGGAATTAGTAATGGTCAGAAAAGGAAACAGTGGTCGTGGCCTTCAAATAGTGAAAACGCAAGAGCCTTGCGAGAGAACTGGTTTCAGATCAGACAGTTGCGATATTCGGTAGCAAGGTTGAGTAACAGAGAAAGAAACACAGATAAGATTTTGGGTAGTCAGGAGGTATCTTCAGTCTTTAGTGTCAGACAAGAAAGAGAGACACAGACGCAACCAGGCAGTAGTGTGAAAAAGAGTACTCAGATGTCCATTGATAAAGTGACAAAGAGAGACACTGGTACAGAGCTTGGACAACCCAAGACAGAAGACAGGCAGACAAGAACCAAAGATGTTAAAAGACAGGTGAGGAAAAGTATTAGAAAAAGAAATACAAATAGTATGATAGTTAATAGAGGTACGACGACAGGTATGTCAAGTTCCTCAGGTATAGACATTAATTTAATCCCTAAATGGTGTAGGAATGTTAGGTGTGGGAGTTCAGGTTATAGAGAGGATATTTCCACCTCTACCACATATTATAATAAAAACCAGATTGGTGGGATAACTATAGATACTGATGATTCAGAGGACGAGTGGACGATTAAGAAGAAGAAACGAAAGAGGGAGGTTAGAGAATATATGCTTTCCAGACCTGATTTATTTACGCCTACAGATATTGAAGAGGCTAAGTTTGATAGTTTGACCGATAAGTGACATGACGAAATACGTTGAGAGAATCTGACTCGTTAATAGTGTGGGATGAAGTGATGAGGAAGTTAAGATAAAGTGAGTGAGTAGTTAACTGTCGGAGTGGTTTGACGTGGAGAATTAAGTAGGGCGGAGAGTAGTGGGGTTATGATGATTGAGAATGAAATAAGAAAGCAGTTGAATTGTGAAAGTCCTGTTGAGTATTGAAATAATTCGTCTGGTTATGCGTTGTCTGTACGTGAGTAAAAGTGTAGACAAACATGTGTGATGCGTCGTGCTGAAGAAGGAAGTGTATGGATAGAACGATGTCAGGTGATTAGTAGCGCATGCATGTACGAGGCGTTTGGTATATCTTGTGTCACTGTGAGTGGAAGTAATCGACACGCTTAAGCTGTGGTAAGTAATTGCCAGAATGTTAAATTGGTGTTTAATTTGTTTGTTGTAGAAGTAATAGTATAGGCACGTCAGCTTCTCGTGATACCGAGAATAATGGTGAGATGAGAACGAGCTTGTCGTACACAATAGTCAATGCATAAGAGAAGTATAAATACGAGCGCCGTGCGAAAATGTGAAGAGTGGCTGATGAGTGACGCTGATAAAACATACCGGTGATTTCGTGGAGGACAGAATAAGTGCGAAAGTTAGAAAGTAGAGAGAAGATGATTAGAAGTTTGTGATATCTTTTGTTTAGAATGTGTGGTGTTGGATAGAATTAATGAAAATTCTATGACAGGCTGACAGATAGAGAGTTAACGTTATGTTTAATTATAGTAAGCAAGTACCATGTCGTTGGCGGAGGTGAGTGTGTGGAAGAATGAGAAAACACAGGAAAGTTAGCTGTGGGAAAGTGATTCTTAGCGTTTGTAGCGTTTAGTTCGTTAAATGATGAGAGTGGACGAAGTATTGCTTGTTAGAGCTAATGTGTTGTTTGAGTAAGGTAGGCCTTGAATTGTAGAAAGGGAGGGAATGATTGAGAAAAGTTGAAATAAGTAAGTAATTAGATGGAAAAAATTGTTGGCAGAGACATGTTGAAGCAAGAATGCCTGATATAGAGAAATGAGAGAAGATGATTTGCCCAGTCGAAGTGAGATTTCTCGTTACTCATGTGCGGTGTTATTTATTGTTTCTGAAAGAGTCCCGATAAATAGGAGTAAACAAGAGAAGGAGAGAATGTGATTAGCTAAATGAACGTCGGAGCATTATAAATAGAGCACTATAGACTGTGTTCCGATAAGTGTGACTGGTTTGACTATCATCGCGGTGTGAGAACGCTAGGAGAGACTTGAAGATAGTTTAGAGTTGGTGTGGTGAGATGTTAGAAAGTACTGATACGTTGGTTAGTTGCGTCGGGTAGACGAGAGACTTAAAATTAGAATTGGTTATTGACAAATATAGTAGATAGATGTATTGGTGAGGTCTATAGTAAATAGACAACATTTTTGCTGGTTGTAGCATGGTGGAGATACCGTAGTAAACAGTAATGTTTAATAATTCTTGGTACAAATATAATAAGTGCTGCGTCAGACAGCGTGAAGACAATTAGTAAAACATGAATTGAATCCCATGTTTTACTCCGAAGAATAATGATATACTGTGGATACAATAGTAAAGGGGGGTAAGTGTGTTAGTGAGAAATGAACGTTGTTAGTGTGGAGTGCTGTAGTCACAGCGTACATAGATTAAATAACATGAGGTTTTGGGGGTCCATGATAGGTGGACTGAAAAAGAATAACATTGATTACAAGCAGTGAGGGGTTAGAAGGTCACAGACATGAGTTCAGTGGCGGTATTTTATAGCTGTTGATAACGGCATAAATTGAAAGTGAAGGTTTTTGGTGAAATGCCCATAATAAATGGACATTACTGGGTTGCTGAAGTTTTCGGCGAGATTAATAAGGAATTTTGAGTGAGGTATAGGAGAGGTTTGGTTATGTTAGGTGATGAGGAGGTCTTGAGTGATAGGGCCCATAATGGACCTTTTGATTTGTATGCTGTCTGTAATATATAGACAGATTAGATTGGATATGAGGAAATGGAGGTATAGGAAATAAATAGATAGAAAAAGCTGCAGATGGCAAGATGAAAATATTGTACTTTAAAGAGGAAATTGATAGTTGATGAAATATAGTAGCAGTGTATTACAGATGTGTTATAGAAACTATTGGCAAATAGTTTAATTGATAGTTGTGATGAGTGGTCTTGAGGAGATGATGTGGTGTATTATGGATGTAAATTTTCGTCTGGTCTTGAAGATGTATTTTTATTGACATTTGATTTTGAGATTAGACTTGCTGAGTTTTCTTAAATAGATAAATAATTTATTGTTAGTCCGTAAAAGTGACTAACAATGGATAGGATGTACGTTATATTATTTTGAATTGATTAATTACCTTTATTTGATATGAGGGGAAAGAAAAATGATATTTAAAAACCTGGGGGGGGGGGGGGGGGGGATGATATCCTGTCGTGATTTTATTTTTTGCTTGACTCATGATTTAAGTGAATTGTCTTTTGTGTTGAATAGTTATTACCTTGTTTACAAATATGTTGAAAATTGTTTAAGTTTAAGTTTAGTTCACAAACAGTTATGGTTTTGTCTAGAATAAAAGCAATACATGGGGCTTTATTTAAAACCCTTCGTTCAGAAAATAGTTAATAAACTACGGAGGACTAGTAGAGAGACACATTCTCTTTATGAATAATAAGTTCATGAATACCTTGTGTTAGTAAGAAGGCTGCTGTGATAATCAGCGTTAATGTTTTAGGATAGGGAGGTTAATTACATACTGGCTACGAAGTTGTGGACACATATGCCATACTTAAATGGGGTTACTACACAAGTAAAAGGGTTCTCGGGGAGTTAAAAATAGGAGCTGCATTAAATGAGCATTGATGGAATATATATGGATTGGATGCCATATTGGGGAAGAAAACATTAACGTAACTAACGCATATAGTAGTGGGGTAAATGTGAGGAGCTAGTCATTGGAAATGGATATTGAGGGGGCTGTGAATAGCAGAACATATGGTTGAATAGACAGGGATACTTATCAGGAGGGGGTAAATATAGGAGCTGTGATAAGCAGCGTGAATTAAACATATGTTCATGAAAAATGAGCATTGTAAATGGTTTCATGATGGAACATGAGACAGGTGTAATATGGTCGTGCGTGTGGCAGTACAAATATTGAGTATATATTTTCAGATCGACTTAATTTATAACAAACAGAGATATAAGTTCATAAGATGTGTTTTTGAAAAACTTTTAATTTGGAAAAGTTTTTGCGTTTGCAAGGGAGGTAAATGTGATTGGTTTCTGACTATTTTCTTATATAAATGTGATTGGTTTCTGACTAGTTCCTTATATCTTCATAACTGTCTATCCTGGTGTGGTTGATGTTGAGAGAGAATGAGAACTTATGTGACGCAAACTATATACTAACGATTTTTTTTTTGAACAATTGTAATTGGAAATATCTTTATGAACTGCGTTTTTTTATAATGAAATTTTGTGTACTCAGAAACGAAGAAGAAGTAACAACGAAAATAGCAGTTAGCTATAAGAGAGTATTATAAGAGACAAGAAGAGATGTTGAACTTGAAATAATAGGAATGAGGTTTAAGATAGTTTGGAGAAATAATATTGGGTTAGGATGGTAGTGAGGGAAAGCTAAATAGGAATATGTAATATGTAGGTTAGGGAGGTAAGACTTTTGAGAAAAGTCTTCTTAAAGAAAAGGAGGAATATAACAGAGCTCCATCTCTGTTAAAGATAGTTAGTGGGGAATAGAGAAGGGTTTGGGAAATGTCGCACCCGTGAGCACTATTGAAAGGGGAGTTGTTAGGGAAGCTTACGGGTGACGTCAAGGATAAACAGTTCTAACTTAGCCTGTGGTCCGTCAAGGTGTGTTTTCATGAAGTTATACTAAATTGTACCTCGGGATAATAAAAGCCATTTACACTTGACCAAGGCTTTGGTGTCATCTCTTGTGATTGCCTTTCACCTGTTCGCTCCGTTACAGTGTGTGTGTGTGACTGTAACAAGCTACGTGGAGGGTCCCAAATAGCCCGGTCACAATGTTTAATTAATCTTCTATAGCCCTGGCTGGGATAGGTCTTTACCTGCCAACCCTCCTCCGTTTTCCCTGGACTCACTGTCACGCTTCCTTTCGACCTAGGGACCTATTTCCTGCAGTGTTCTTCTGGCTGACACATAAATAACATGGCAGTCGTCAGAACAACTTGGAAGTAATTTTATTAACCTAATCAAGAACAGCACAGGAACACATAAAGGCAGATAAACAGATAGATCTACACAGACACTACACTGGTAAAGTTTTGACACAGAGCCTCCAGTCACCACAGTCCCAGATCCAGCTTCAGATACTGTCTGATCTGTCCAGACATATCTCACCAAAGATGTCAGAATCTCCTTCCTTCTCCAGCAACTGGTTGTAGATTCAACGGGCTTTTGTAGAATCCAAGCGACTGGTGTGTTGAGGACTTCTGTTCATTGCCACATGAATTAATTCGGCACCAGGTCTTCACTGACCTATGACAAGCTTTACGGTTGCAGATATGGTGAGGTGTTCGTGGAGGGATAATGGATGAGTGCCTTTTAATGTCTGGTGTAAAATGGGTATGCAAGAAAATCACTCTTAGGCTCCCTCCAGACAACAACTGCTCTCAGGCGTATGTTGTTGAAAAAAACCGGCAATGCACCAGTCATGCAAAATGTCCTTGCCTCAAGACCTGCACCTTGCCTCTGTCTCAGAGTTAAGCACACCAAACCCTGAGTTGGCCTCGTCGGACATATTGGCGTTAGCCTAGAAGCACTGGTGATAATGTCCGTTAGAAGACATAGTCACTTCCCATAGAAGAGGACCCTGGAGATGACAAACAAACCTGAGCGACTGGGCTGACTCATGTATCACACAAATACACTATATTTAATACCTGAATGACTGGGCCTGACCTGTCAGGTGGCCCCTGGATTGCCACGTCCGGGCTTGAGGAGACCTCCAGCTGGACGAAGTCCTGTTGTCTTTTTGCCCACACGACACACTCTCCACATTCATACCAAGCCTTTATTATGATTTGGCACAATCATTTCCATGCTTCCCTCTCACTTGCAAACGCTGCCTTTCTCACAACTACGATCCTGTGGTGTGGTGTGCCCAGTCATCTGTGTGTTTCCCCTCGTTACTAAAAGTATAGTATTGGGGTTGTATGGCACGCAGTGTAGTTCCCCACTCCAGCAAGAATAGGAAAGAGGATACTACCCCTCCCGGCCGCTGCTCTTGTCTGAGCTGTCGCCGCAAGGTACCGGTAGTGCCTCACAGAACACATAGATTTAGAGGAATGTAGGTTCTCTCAATGAGATAGAGAAGTCCATTATCTTCCCGACATCATCCTATCGAGTAACAGACGAAAGATATAGTCCTGTGGATAGCCTCTTCTGGCTCAAGAAGATAAATCATAGATTACTATAGCTATCCAATGATGATATTCCACAGAAAGATGACCAGATGCCCAATTCAAGCCGTAGACAGAAAGATAGCAACAGCTCATCTGACGCCAAGAACAAATGAAATCCTCTGGGGAGATATATTGTTCCGTTTCACTTCCCCGGCTATGCCAAGAACAAGACGCCCATTTAGATTGCCAACGGTCAACCAACTCTTCATTGGTTATGATTGGCTTTTCGCCAATTCATCTTCCCCTTTGAGACAAAATACATTTATAAGTCCAGGTCTGTCTGGACCACCCACAACCCAAGTTTACCTTTCAAAATGTCTCAGTAGTAGTTGCACTTCTGTCGTTATCTTTAATTAACTTTGACAAGTTGCAACTTGCAAACGGTACTTGTTTGCCCGGCCATCAATTGACCAGTAGCCGCACCAGTGCCCATTTGGCGCAAGGCGCTTCATCGGGTTTACCCGAAAGAAAAGACACTGGCTACTCGCTCCATGTAAAGATTGTGGTATAAAGATAACCCAAAGAACCATCTTTCATAGAGAGTTGAGAGAACAAGAGAACTGAGAGCTTCCGAAAGCCATTTCCCACTGTTTACCCAAAACAAAAGAATGCATACGGACATGGGCCACTGGCGTTTCGCTACATAGGCCCCCTCTTAAGAAAGTCGAACCCTACGAACTTTCTATTGTCAGTGGTTCTGTTCGAATGACCCCACCCTCACATTCAACCATAGGATGCCGTGATAGGAAATCTGCTCCCACATTCTCCCTTCCGGGATGTATTCGACCGTGAACTGATACGGTTGTAAGAGCAATGACCATCTCATTAACCTCGCATTCAGTTTCTTAGAAGTTGCCAAGAACGTCAGAGGTGATGGTCGGATTGTACTTTAAACTGGACTCCATACAGATAAGGATTGAAATTTCTGTACCGCCCACACTAGAGCTAGACATTCCCTTGACGGGGGAGTAATTCCGTTTTGGCGGGGAAAAGTTTCGACTGGGATATGCCCCGGGCACGCACCGAAGGATTATCCGCCCCCCCTTTCCCCAACAAGTTGCCCCAAACCCTATTAATTTTGCGTCGGTTCTCGAACAAAAAGTTTCTCCAAATTTGGGAGTTGCAGGACGGGCCCATCCCCCAAAGCCTGTTTCAGCTTCCCATAAGCTTCTTCACCCCTCGGGGTCCGACTATAAACTGGTGATCCCTTTTTTCAGGGGCTCGGGTTAAAAGGCTCAACTTTTTGGAAAAGCGTACAACTGTTTAAATGCCCTAAAA
>JACEFZ010020130.1:0-45919 GCA_014155875.1 Cepaea nemoralis
GGTTTGTTATTGACATGTCAAGTATAGCGTCTCTGTAAAGTAGACTGTGAAAAACCATCTCAGTGTCGGGTTGTACAAGTTTGGTTTCAGTAGTTAACAACTATAGACTGTACAAGTTGGACAGACTCCATGGTCTTCAGAAGTAGAAGTAGAGATGTCTACCAGATACAGAACAAGCATCTCCAGAGATGTCAAAGAAGCACAACTGAAATGTTACAGTAGTGGTGCATCCAGAATGAGACTGTCATTCAGTTATCTTAGCGCACACGGCCTATGAAATCCACGTGTTGCTCAACCGGGTCGTGTGTAAACCAACAGGTGTTTCTGCCATCAATCATCTAAGTAAAGAATGCCATAGGCGTTGTGATAAGAGGTGTGCCACGGGAGTTGTGATAAGAGGCGAGCATACCAGAAGAAACTCCCTGGCACTGACAAAGAATTATAATCCGTAACTGCTACCTCTTGTTTTGATTCCGAGACCGGTTATGACCAGGGATGGAAGTTATACCTCTTCATAGCACAAAGCCTGGGCTGAATTGTAGAGACCATGTGTTGCCCATGCAGCATGATCCTTCTCTCTGCCTGTCTAGTTCACTCCAGAGGACAGGTAACACCAATACATCTGGAACAGGACAAGCTGCAGAAGCTGCCAGATCAGCAAAGCAATGCTCTAACTGTCCGCTTGTCAGGAGCTTCGATCCTAGACCAGTTGCCAACCAAGGCTTAGAGCCTGGTCTGTCCTGCCACAACATTTAGTCTTTAGGTTGCATTTCCTCGCACCAGGATATGAAGTGGGTCAACTTTTCCTGAAAATGTACCACATAGTGACTAGAGAGAGAATGAAGGCAAGAAGCCAGCCAATCCAAGCATTGTTTGTTATTTTCAAAATGATAACGATCAGTGTAAAATGAATTATTGTGATAGAGGTGACAATGAAAAGCCTATCATTGAAATCATCATCATCATCTTCTATGTTTGCCATCAAGCATCGTGGGAAGGAATAGTTAATGTTCCAGCACCCAATGAGTGGCACTGGGTAGTGTCATTCCATGTGATTGTATAAAGTCCTTGATGTCATCAATCCATTTTCTTCTCAGGCGTCCTCTTGCTCTCATATCAGATCTTCTTAGATGTAGCGCCAGTGCTGGAAACTGATGCTGTTGTAAAGAAGAAAGTGGTTCTAAATTCCCTCAGTCAAACATTTCAGCAATATTGGCTAGAACATTTACCACTGCTGCACTATGAAGAAATAATTGTGAAGTGAGCAGCAAGTTTCCCACCAACACTGCAGACCAAAATTTGAAAGTTATGTTTGGGTCCATTAAAATTGGAAACTTACAAAGCACCACACATCCTATACTCACTTCAAGTGTCAGAAGACTGAAAGTACAAAGAAGAACCCTGAATGTGCTCCTTTAGCAAACTGAGAGGGGAAAAAACATGGATGTTAATATGCTGCAACATATGAATGTACATTTCATGGCATTGTATTGTCAACAATTACAGACCCTACACTGACTTTGAGGTTTGGTTGCATTGTTAACCAAGCTTAATGTGATTGATTCAAAGAAGTGTTTAGGAAACAAAAACAGTGTAGAGAATGTATCTTTTACATTGCCTGATATCTTCATGAAGAACTTGATACTCAAATAAAGGTATATAATATGATATACCCGGGTTCGAAACACATGCGGTGCTGGCTTTTCCGAAAAAGGTATAGGGAGCCGGTCGTTCAGAAAGCAATGGCAAACTACTGAACGTAACATTTGCCCAGGAATCACGAACAGCGAAAATACTGGGGTTGACTGCTACGTCCCGTGAAAGACATGCAAATTATTATTATTTTTTTTATTCGGCATACTCCCTCAAGAGATTATAAACTGAAATTGGCGCACATTTAATGCTTTTATCTATATTATTAGCTGAGATAATAATTGTGGTGCATAAAATGCTGACATACCCTCGTATAGTGCATTCAGCCTGGATCGTTTGTGTTATTTGGCTTTTAGATTTAAGAGATCGAAAACTGACTGAGATTGTTTCTGGCTAATTTGCTAGTTCTACGAAGCCTCAGTGTTTGTTTCTGGCAGATTTGCAAGTTCTGCGATGCCTCATTATTTGTTTCGTAATCAATTCTGAAGTAGATTATTGTTTGTGAAAATGTGAACAAACCGCTGTTGTCGAAGCTATTGGATATTGTAACGTGTGTGTGACTTCCGGTCCCGTGAAACCTCTGGAGGTGTCTATACTTGTGGCTAAGGTTTGCAGTCGCATTTTCCTCATGTTGGGCTAGTAGCGCTTGGTTCCGTCGAATTGCTACTGAGTTCAGTGTGTGGCGCGACACGGTGAGCTGTGAATTTCCTTTGTTTGTGGGCAGAAATTGTCACAACTCTAAATGTCATGGGCTGTAAAAAAGAAGATGGTAATCATGACATTAGAGAAAGCAAAGAATAATAACACTGTAGCTTGTCATGTATATCGTAAGAGGCGGCTAAGAATGGCTTTTCTTGGGTATAGGAAAGTAGTAGTATAATAGGGTCGCTATCCATCGAAATTTGGAGGAGAATATTCCTCTATATTTTTACTAGCTATCTATCATCCTCCTCATTGTGAAATCTTTATTTAGATTTAAGTATGCGTTCCTTGTACTGCCTGTGAGTTGTCTCAATGACGTAATAGGTGCATTCTTCGTGGGTACAATATAAATTAAAACATTGAAACAACAAAATAACTAACAAAGGAACGATAAAAGTGGTATAAGAATGGGCATATAAAGGTAAATGGTATATAAAGGGAAGACATAAATAGACAGAAGTCATATATAATAAACATAAATGATATGTAAGCATGCAATACACTGAACATTAAAAGAGTTTTTAAAAATAAACAATAAATTAAATAGTGAGAATGTTATTGATACATTATCAGGCCTAACCTGTCTCTTAATGAAGAAACAAGGGAGGGAAACTCTGTATTGCTCATAAGTAAAGATATCCAAGCCGTGTATTTAAAAAGAAACCATATCTGTTACCTCCTCCAGCCTGATGGGTTGTGAGTATATCCAAAATTATATTTTGTCTAATTTGTTGTGGGGCATAGTCAGACTTTTGTTTCTGGTTTAGTGTAGGAGCAAAAAAGCGGTACATTTTACTGCAAAGAGAAACCATCTCCTCACTCTAATATTTTAGTTTAAACATACCGGGGGTGTGTTTCTCATATAATTTGACATCTTCACAGTCCTGACAGTTACGCATATGTACTTGATGGGCTGGAAAAAATTTGGCAGGAAGCCATTGATTGTAGGATCTAGAGAGCTATTCTTGTTGGTTAGATTTAACAACATTAGTGAGTGAATCGGCACTAAGAGCCAAATAGAGTGAATCGGTGTCCACTTTAGTAAGCTGTTAATTAAATCTAGACACAAATTTATCAAGAAAGTCATAATAGGAGGGCAATATCCGTAACTTGGCATATCGGTTCACAAAGAAGCATATCTGGAAGGGGAGATCCCAGAGAGCTTTCTTTTTTTTAACATTTCAAGCTTGAAAAGATCATTGGTAATTGGGGTCATGTTTCTAAAGCGGGAGTTATTGATTTTCTCATATTTCCCCTGAGTAAGTACATGACATCTGTGTGTTTTGATTTATTAATTAGTGTCTTTCCATAAACTGTATTACCAAGATGTTTCATGGTTTCCACTGTAACAGTCTCGGTGAGATTTATGTCACTCTTTCACTGGGAGTTAGACACCGTCTCTCGAAACTGTTTAAGACACGTACAAAATTGGCACACAAGTGTTAGGTACCATCTTAAGAGTGGTGTGACCAATAACATTGTCTTCCACTGTAACTTCCTGTAGCTTATTGCGTAAATAACCTTTCATGGCACTCATACATGAATGTCACATTCAATTAAACCAACATTCCCCCCCCCCCCTTAACTACAGCCTTGAGGATGTTTTTCAGTCGAGGAATCCCAGGGAAGTTTTGATGGCCGAAATTTCTCCCCGAGGAACAGCTTGATTACCAGATCTAATTTTTATTAAATTTCTGCCACTGGTACTCACAAATAATGTTTACAGTCACACTGACATCGTCAACAAGGTAGGCGTGAATTTCACTAGTGTTCTGGACCAGTTCAACCTGGGACGTTTTACTGACAAGATTAATCTCTTTCCCTCTAGTCAGGGGATAGTCTGGATGATAGTGAAACAAGCAACCATGGAGTTGATCAGCTGTTGTAGTGATCTTATTCCATCTGTCTACTCTTATATTCTGGTCACCAAGCTGCATCTCACAACTGTTAAATTGGGCTTTCAAATGGATTCTCTGTGTGTGCCGAACACACGTTAGCCACTCTCGACTCTGATGTGTGTACTTGTGCAATTTATGTGATCTAAGCCCATTCTCTCTATTAAACAACAACAATGGGAAATATGTTGGTATGTTAACATTAAGGCCAAAGATGCAAAGCATTAGCGGCAAAGACTTGCATGCACATGGTTTATTTACCGCCCCTAATGACCATCTTATTTGCTTTATGATATTGATGGAATATAATAGACGGTCGACGGACAATATTTTTCCCTGTTCATTTTGTGTAAATTATGTTCTTGTTTTTTCAAGCACAGAGTAAAGCAAAATTTTATCTATAGTGTTGAATAAATAGTTTACTGTAATCCAGGAACAGGAATCGACTATTTGCTCATGCCAATTTCCAAGAGGGCATAAAAGACTATGTGACGTTCTAGTGCAAATAAAAATTGGACTACATCTTTGATATTGTGCCATTCGACCAGGGACTTTTTACTGACAAGATTAATCTCTTTCCCTCTAGTCAGGGGATAGTCTGAATGACAGTGAAACAAGCAACCATGGTGTTGATCAGCTGTTGTAGTGATCTTATTCCACCTGTCTACTCTTATATTCTGGTCTCCAAGCTGCATCTCACAACTGTTAAATTGGGCTTTCAAGTGGATTCTGTGAGTGCTGAACACACGTTAGCCATTCCTGACTCTGATGTGTTGCACACGGGTGCAACCCATAAGTGATCCGTTCTCCTCCCAACTCAAACCTGAGTCTGGAGAAACTCAGCTCAGTGCACGAACTCCGCTGCACCGGCGAGGATCTTGAAATACTTTGAGTAGATTTTTAACTCGACATTTTGCCTGGGCAGCGCCGTTAGGCTACTCTTTTTCGATTTCCAACTGCCAAGGGATTTTTTACGTGCACAACAATACACATGGGCGTCCGATCTTACTACTCAGAGACCAGAGGAAATTTTATTACTAGAAGTCCACAAGAAAAAAATCCCGGTCATCACCGGGGCTTGAATCCGGGACCTCCAGCACTCGAGGCGGACACCATACCTCGAGACCACGCAGTCCCCTAAGATCCAAATGCTCGTGTCCGGAACAGCTATGACTAGCTAGTTTTCCAAATGTCTGTCGTGCCCGGAACAGCTCTGACTAAATTGTCCTCTGGGCACAACGACAAGCACATGTCCGAAACGTAAACTCACTGAGTGGATACCGTCTGCAGACCAGTCTGGCTGGTGTGGGAATGGCCTATGGCAAACGAAATGCCCAATATATTGAAGTGAGGAATTAAAGCATCCGTGAGCAGGACTTGACGATTCCCATGGTAAGCCCAGCACCAGGACGTTATGTGTCGGCTGTGCAACTATGAAAGCCACCCTGAGTAGCGGAAAATGCCACGGACTGTCCCTGCCTTCCCTTGAGGGATGACTTTGAAGTCTACGAGCATTCCAACTTGACCAGCTGGGATGCAGATGGTACAACAAAAGTGAGTCTCCCAGGTTTGCTAACCTGGTCAAAAAGGCACGCAAAAGTCGGATGAGTTGGCCCAAGGATTTCGGTACAAGGTTGCATAACAACACACCACAATCACATCTGAAAATTTAAAAAAAAACACGCCGGATGAACGCGAAGAAGAAGAAGAAGAAGAAGAAGAAGAAGAAGAAGAAGAAGAAGAAGAAGAAGAAGAAGAAGAAGAAGAAGAAGAAGAAGAAGAAGAAGAAGAAGAAGAAGAAGAAGAAGAAGAAGCTTTACTTTTGTATGGATGTGAAGCGTGGACAATAAGCAGTCAAGCTGAAAAACATCTGATGGATGCAGAAATGTGGTTTCTGAGGAAAATGCAAATACCATGGACAGACAGAAAAACCAATGACCAAGTACTACAGGAGACAAATGAACATCGTAAACTGATTAGAGAAATTAGACGTAGACAGTCAAAATTTTTTGGACATGTTATGAGAAGAAATGGATTGGAGAACTTGGTGACAACTGGCAAGATCGAAGGGAACAGACCAAGAGGAAAATACCTGGATGGCTTGACCACATGGCATGGACGAGACAGGACCACTGAGCTGATCCACGATACCGGTGATCGAGTGAAATGGCGAGTCATGACCGCCCATGCTTTCCGGCATGGCATATGATTGATTGAATGTGTATATTGCATTGTTTGTACATTTTCCTTCCACAAATCCATACTGTTCTTCACCAATTTCCATTTTTATTTTCTTCCATGTTCTTCTCATTATAATTCTGAGTAGAAGCTTAGTGACATGATTTATGAGGTTAATTGTATGAAAATATTCTCATTCAATTGCTCCTGGTCTTTTTGGTATAGCTATAAATACAGATTTCAACATATTACTTGGTATATATCCACTGCTATAAATATCATTTAACATTTTGGTTAATATATCTACTCCAAATTCTACCATTACTTCTAATTCTTCTATTGTGATTTCATCTGGCTCAGCTGATTTTCCTTTCTTCATATGCTCTATATCGTCATCAACTTCTTCTTTTAGAATAGATGAACCTTCTAAGTTACTATCTTCTGTTAATTCTGCCCTTTCTCCATCATATAAGTCTCTTATATACTCATTCCACCTCACCATGTTAGCATCTTCCTCCAATAATATATCTCCAGTTTTTGATTTTGAACAACCTGTATTTTTTCTGTTTTTTCTTCCTGTAATCTCATTGATTTGTTTGTGCATATTTTTTGTATCTTTAATAGAATTCAATTCAATTTTCTTGCATTGTTCATTTAATCAACTTTCTTTTGCCTTCACACAATTATTTCTTATTTCTTTATTTATCTCATTATATGCATGCATATCATTTTTACTGTTTTCTTTTGGCCATCAACTTTAATATTTCTTCAGTCATCCATTATTTCTTAGCCTTTTGGCTTCTCTCCGGTAATATTTCTTTGCTCGTGTGATGAATGAAATCCCTTAACATTTCCCATTGTTCGATTATATTCCATACTTTACCTATTGCATTATACCTATTTTTCACAATCACTCTGTATTGTTCTTGAATTGTTCTGAGTATATATACTACACAGAAATGGTTTACACTGGCTATTAGTAATATTAGGACAGGAATGACCGGCCAAGCAAACATAGTTGGCCACCATCACCTTCATTGAGTTATCTACCAGAGATATTTTGGCACATGCTTTGTGGCTGTTCCTGTCAAGATCACTGTGATAGCTTGTTCACTGTGATACCCCATCATTAGAGACTAACAAGTGTTGAGTAAAGAAGAACACAACAACCATAAACATCACATCCGTGAAGGTAAAGAGGAACACAACAACCATAAACATCACATCCGTGAAGGTAAAGAGGAACACAAAAACCATAAACATCACATCCGTGAAAGTAAAGAGGAACACAACAACCATAAACATCACATCCGTGAAGGTAAAGAGGAACACAAAAACCATAAACATCACATCCGTGAAAGTAAAGAGGAACACAACAACCATAAACATCACATCCGTGAAAGTAAAGAGGAACACAACAACCATAAACATCACATCCGTGAAAGTAAAGAGGAATACAACAACCATAAACATCACATCCGTGAAAGTAAAGAGGAACACAACCATAAACATCACATCCGTGAAAGTAAAGAGGAACACAACAACCATAAACATCACATCCGTGAAAGTAAAGTAAAGAGGAACACAACAACCATAAACATCACATCCGTGAAAGTAAAGAGGAACACAACAACCATAAACATCACATCCGTGAAAGTAAAGTAAAGAGGAACACAACAATCATAAACATCACATCCGTGAAAGTAAAGTAAAGAGGAACACAACAACCATAAACATCACATCCGTGAAGGTAAAGAGGAACACAACAACCATAAACATCACATCTGTGAAAGTCAAGTCAAGGACCAGCTCTCACACCATGAGCTGTACTGGGTATATGGTGCTAGCCCCATATTTTTAGACCAATTGACATTTGATGGGAGATATGGTTGATTTGTTAAGGCACACAGTTATAATTTTGGAGTGTTCTAGAGCTAAAGCTGGAATTAAACAGAAATCAAAATTAATATATTTCTACAGTTTAAACACAGAAGCTAGAAACAATATGTTGTCCAATTTATAGCCTGGCATATTTCACTGCATCTCGTCAGATACATACTGCAGAGTTACATATCATATGAAGTGAATAAATGAATTATACCAGGGCTGAAATACTTAAAACACAGTCACTGATATTGTTTGAATTTTGTGCATCAGTTTTCCCCATGGTAATCACAAATTTAAAATAAATTCTTTCTGTTTGCTCAAAACTGACTGGAGCCATCTAATTACTAATGCCTTGATGTATTTGAGCAATCATTTATTGTTCATCAAATACAATATACAAGGTGTCTTCTCTTTGTTAACTTTATGATGGCTATTAAAAAGAGTCTCAAAATCGGCGAGCTAAGCATTTTATGACCTGTTGACTGTACCGGGATTCCTGTAGACCAGTGTTTCCCAATGTGGGGCCCACGCCCCACAGGGGGGGGGGGGGCAATTCGATTGTTAAGGGGGGCAATTCGAAAATGGAAGAAATCGGCTGAATATAACAAAACGGGGAGACTTGAGACTGAAGTTAACTAAATTGGAACCTGACATAAGATCTCTTTGCAGCAAGCATCAAGCGCAAGGATCTCACTAAATTTAAATAATAAATAATTACTAATAATTAAAATAATATAGAAAAATCTTTCATTAAAATTATTTTGTACTTGAATTTCAGTTCTCCATTATATGTTTTGAAAATTTACTTACTGTGTTTGCTCAATAATTACCTAGTGATTTCTTCCTAAAACCTATCATTCAAATTTCTTTAGTGAACATTTCAATTTTTGAATATTAAAAATAATGTATATGTTGAGGGGGGGGGGGGGCGTGGGGCGGGGGAGGGGGCAATATGAATTTTAGAAAGGCTTAAGTGGGGCATGGCACAAAAAAGGTTGGGAAACACTGCTGTAGACTGATTAAATCTGTTTTCCACCCATACTTGATGAAGTCAATTGAATATACAGTAGGTTGTAGATTATGATTAAGAGATTCCAGACTTCTTTTAGTGTGTCATCAAAGCAAATCATTCTAGCTTGATTAAACAGGGTCTGTACCAGGCAAAGCTTATACTGAATAGTTGCACAGCTGTTTAAATGCAGGTATTGGCCCTTTCATATTCTCTTTCAATAGGCATTATTTTGGATGGTGCTTTTCTCTCTATGTCGAAATTGTATTTTGAAGAATAATAAGGTGTCATTATGATCATGGTCAACAGACAAAGAAATGTTCTTGTGGGCTTGGTTCATGATGGAGTTAAATGATTCAGTCTGTTGTCTGGTCTCTGGGATGAATAATATTTCATCCACATACCAGAGGTATAGAACTAGGTACTTAATATTTGAGGCTCTTTGTTTTTCTGAGAGAACCATAAAAACGTCTGCTAGAATGGATCCTAGATGACTCCTCATGGCCACTCTGTCAATTTGGTGGTACAATTTGTTTAAAGAAAAATGAAGTTAATATTAGATGTGCACAGTAGTAGTATTTTCTTGAATTTGGATGTTGGTAGGCTGACAGCTTTGGTTATAATTGTGGTAGTTCATGTGTGGATTTAGTTTCTTTCATCTCAGTTTCAGCTGACTTTTCGATGCAGTAGAGATTATTATGTGACTGTCAGCTGGGGGTTTGGCCAGTGGGTTTTCCTTATTGTCTGTTTCTTCCCACATTTCCATTTGTCAGTGTTGGCTCATAGCTCATCTGTTTTGAGTGGTTGCAGTCCTTAGGACTCATCCTTTGGTTTATTTGCATTGTTACCTTTTTTAGCCAATTTTCTGTGCCTGAAACAGGAGCCGCACTGCCATTGGATTGACTGCCTCTTCTTCAGGTAGTTTGGTCCATCTGAATATCTCTTTGTGATCTTTGATAAATTTATCAACTCTCTTCTCTACGCTGTCTAGGCTTTTGTCATCTTTCTGGGTAAAAAATGTTTTCCTATGAATGTGATTGTCATTGTGAATGTATTACTGGTTTCAGCTTGATGTTTCTCTGACATCTTTGACGTGGACTCATGCTTGAGGTTTCTTAGTTGTCTTTGGCGTGGCTGTTGGCAGATTAGCTCCCTGTCACTTCTTACTTGTTCTCTTTCTGTTTGAATCGCTTGTAGTATGCCTTCTTTTTCTTTCTTCATCTGAGCTAAACATTCTACCTCTTGCTGTATGCTAAGCTAGATTTTTTTTTCTTCCATTTCTTGCATTACTGCCGGTGTGTTGTACTTTGTTTTCATTGGTTGGCTACTGTGTCAAGAATTCGTTGATTTGTTGGTAGCGGCTTCTTCTCTTCTTTCCTTGGACATTGGGCATCTGCTAGTTTTAGGCTTGGAACGTGTCATTCTTCTCATCCGAGCCGTGAACAGTTGTAACAGTAAGGGAGTTCTGGGGTAATATTAGAATCTAGTGGGAAACAGATACAGCACGATTGAGCATCGAGAGTGAAAGGGAAGGAGATGCTCAATCGTGACGTATTGGGTTGGCAAGGGCAGTTGAGATCCGGCCTTAGTCTTGAGTGGAGGAGAACATCGAAGCTTTGTCATCTTACCCAAATAAACGTTATATCAACAAGAAAACAACATGCCTTCGTGTTCTTATACACTGGTATAGGATGCGAAATGGAGCCACTTGACCAGGATACTGAATTGGGCCGTCCCGGCTACCACGCGAAGTACTAAGAAACCTTCAAAGAATGCCTAAACCAGAAGGTATTTAACGTTTTCTCAAATCAGTTTATCAAGGTCGGGAGACGCTTGTTGTTGTTCCAGTGAAAGGATGTCCAGTAAAATTCTGTAATCAGTTCAATAATTAGCAAATAAAGAGGCTCGAAGGCTGTGATAACCCTGAGCAAATAATTTCTCAATTATGTAAAATTATAGAACTTTTACGTCATCAAAAGGGCTTCCCAGAGCCGTGGTTTGAATTTTTACGTCATCAAAGGGCTTTCCAGAGCCGTGGTTTGAATTTTAACCTCATCAAAGGGCTTCTCAGAGCCGTGGTTTGAATTTTAAAGTCATCAAAGGGCCTCCCAGAGCCGTGGTTTGAATTTTTACGTCATCAAAGGGCTTTCCAGAGCCGTGGTTTGAATTTTAACCTCATCAAAGGGCTTCTCAGAGCCGTGGTTTGAATTTTAAAGTCATCAAAGGGCCTCCCAGAGCCGTGGTTTGAATTTTTACGTCATCAAAGGGCTTTCCAGAGCCGTGGTTTGAATTTTAACGTTACCAAAGGGCTTTCCAGAGCCGTAGTCTGAACTTTAACGTTACCAAAGGGCTTTCCAGAGCCGTAGTCTGAACTTTAACGTTACCAAAAGGCTTTCAGGAGACGTTGTCTGAACTTTAACGTTGTCCAAGGGCTGGTCATGCTCGTTGTCTGAACTTCAGCCTTCAGCGTTATTAAAGGGCTTCCCATAGCCGCGATCTGAACTCTGGAGTTTCAAAAAGTTACCATAACCTGACTTTTGCTAATTTCAAATCGCCAGCCACTTACGTTATCGCTATCTCAAGACGTCGATGATGTAACCCACCCGGGCTGAAAACAAAGGCTACAAGACTCAGATGGGACCCAACCAGGGGCTGAAGATAATCCCGGCATCCCTAGAGAAGTAACGCAATTACCTGGGGGAAGAAACCGACTACCTGAACTCCGCGACTGATTTTTTCAGCTGAGATAGACTCCTGGCGATCGAACGAAAATTGACGCTGAGGCGAGGAAGGTACGGGCTTGAGTCAGGAAACGAAAAAAAAAATAACTCTGGTTTTCTATAATAAGTGAGTGAATTCCTTAAATTTAGAAGTTAAAATTGTGTGGTACTCAGACCCAGAAAATAACTCTGGTTTTCTATAATAAGTGAGTGTATTCTTTAAATTAAGAAGTTAAAATTGTGTGGTACTCAAACCCAGAAAATAACTGTGGTTGTCTATAATAAGTGAGTGTATTCTTTAAATTAAGAAGTTGAAATTGTGTGGTTCTTTGCTTGCTTTGTTTCAGTATTTTTCAGCATGGCGGAACAGGATACCTTAGCACAGGTTTTAACAGGCGTGGGAACAGCAGTATGCCGACTTAATATGGTGAATAAACAACAAGGGATGGCAATAGAAATTGTGAAGTTTAGTAGACAGGCCAGAGACTTTAAGAAATGGGTCACCTACATAGAAAAATATGCCTATTTAATCTCAGCTTATCATTAAGAAATTGAAATTCTGTGGTTCTTTGCTTACTTGTATAAATATTTCAGCAAGGCAGATTCATCACGGCACAGTAGAGAATTATTTCGGCTGAGCTCAAGACAAGTGTGTTTCTTCCAGGTACTAAGAAGCATATAGAAGAAGATATTGTTTTTAGGCTAAGATAGCATAAAGTGTAAAAATGCACCTGAGCAGAGAATTAGGACGCGTGACTGCATGGTTACAGGAATTGAAAGTAGCGGTCGATGAGGTTAATAATTTTGTAGAAAGGTTAAGAAGAAGAACGAATGGATTAGAGACCTATAAATTTAATGTACAGTGCAACAGAGTAGGAGGGAATAACAGGAGACAGCCATTGCTTAATAAAGACAAAAGACAATATGGTAATGACGAACCAAGCCCAAATGCTTATAGGGTAAAAGACGGTGAGAACAGACGTAATGGTGAAAGGTCGGACTGGAATAGTAGTTATAAATACAAAAATGGGCGTGAGAGATACTTTTCAAGGAAATCATGGAACTGGCCCTCTCACAGTGCAACGGCCAGAAAAAGACGTGACGACTGGTTAGAGAAAAGGCAAAGACAATATCTAAACTCAGGTGTAAGAGACAGAGTTGAACCTGTAAATAAAATACAGACTAATCCTAAAATGGTTGCGAATGTGACTAGTAGACAGGAAAAGAAGACGACGGTATTAGTAGGGAAAAGAACCGAGAGACACAGACGCAGGCAAGTTAATACGATAGAAAGTAGTACGCAGACTCAGGTACAACCAGTCAGCAAGATAACAAAGGGAACTCAAACTGACTTAATAGAGACGCAGTCAAAACCAACTCATTTGACTAAGGAGACAAAGTTGAAGGTAAGAAAGTTGGACATGCGAAAACCAAGAACGAAAGGAAGCCAATGAAGAAAAGTATTAAGGAAAGGAATATTATGGTTGCAAATAGAGGTAGTGCCATGTCAAGTTCTTCAGCTATAGACAGGAAACAAATTCCCAAATGGTGTAGGAATATTAGCTGTCAGAATTTAAGCTACGGAGAAGATATTCCTACAGCCGAATATTATAGTGATACAGAAACGGATATTATTACTGATGATTCAGAGAATGAGAGTGTTGCACTACGAGCAGATCCTGAATCGAAGCGTGATGTCCCCTCATACGGAGTAGTTACTGGTAGACAGACGGACAGAGTTTGATTAGTGACTATGTAGAACAAGATACTGGTTTGTATGACAAGAAAGTAGAGAAAGATAAGAGACGAAGACCGAGAAAGAGAAAGAAAGTCAGACGTTTAAAAGGTGACTATGGGAATAGGGCCGACGTGTTTGCAGTAAACTATAACGAGTCTGATGATGGGACTATTATTAGTGTGTCATCTGAAGACGAGATGGGAAGGTATAAACGTTACGTAAGGTACACAGGAAACAGTGAGCAGACTGACGCAAATAAAGGAAATAGAAAGAAACTCATTTAAGAAGAAGAATAGTGGTAGACAGTTAGCAGGAATTTACGCAATGACGGAAAGTGACTTAAGTAAAATAGAAGACCTCAGAGAATTAAGACCTGAGTACTTTAACAGGTTGACAACAGATAGTGATGATGACATAATAACTGAAAGACGGGTTAATGTATTGAAAGACAGTGAAGTGTTTAATTTGGACACACTATATAACGGTTAAAATCCCTTGGGTGAAGAAGGAAAATGAAATAGTTTTGGCTTATGAGAAGAAAGAATGGTATGTAATACAGGTGAACTAGGAATGTCTGGTAAGGAGAAATAGATTGAGGAAGAATTAAGTATCCTGTGAGTAAAATAGTCAGTTGAACGTGAAGAATATTAAGAGTAAAAGACTAGAAGTAATTGCTTAAAAATACGAGTTACGTCGTGCTTGCGGAGAAAGAAGAAAGTTGTTGTGTGTGGAGAAGTATAGAAGGATAGTTACGAGATTAGTGATCTGTTGGAATGAAGTTTGTTTTGAAGAGATAGTAGATAGTGCTGTGAAAGCAATATAAGTTGCGAGAGGCAATGTATAGGGTCTGTCCTTCGTATAGGAGTGACTGATTAAGTAAAGTAGAGATATAAGAAAGCAGTAAATTGAGAAAGTCCTCTGGAATAATTCGTCTGGTTGTGTGTAGTTCATACGTGAGTATAACTATAGTATTCGTAGTGATGGAAGAAATAGGAGAGAGGTGTGAGGAAGTCGCCTAAGTGAAATACGTAGAATGTAAGAGTGGCGTTAATATGTCTTGTGTAAATGTGTGTAGAGGAAAATCAATAAGTGTAGATATGTGGTGACTGATTGCTGGAATGTTGAGGTGGCGTCTGAAGTGTTTTTGTAATAATAGTAGGGACACGTTAGGTTGTCGCGATGTGTATCATTGTCCGTATGAATATGAGGAGAGTGGTTGATAAGTAACGTTGATAAATCGTGGAACATAGATTATGAGAAAATCGAGAGATAGAAAGAAAATGATTGGGAAATTGTGATGTCTTTTCGTAGAATATCTGACGTTGAAGGAATTATTGAAGTTGTATAACGGAAACAGAGTTAACATTCTGAATGATGTTTCACAAAACATGTTTAGTATTCTTAACAGGAACGAAAGAAATTAGAGGTCTGCTGTCAGTCACAAAGTGGCGTCCTTTTGGGGCGCGTTGTCTTGCAGTTTTCTGAATAAAGAGTTCCGATAAATCTAAGAGTGAAAAGGAATAAAAGGAAGGTTACAAAACTAAGGTTAGTTAAGTGAATGCTTGGAGAGAACGTGGTTCCGAGGAGGGTGACCGGTGTTGATTGTCGTTGTTTCACGATGTAAGTAGTGCCCCTTAAAAGAAGGACCTCTAGAAGGGACTGAGGATAAGTTTAGACGGGCTTTTGCTATTTGGTGAGAAGGTCTATAGTAAATAAAGACAAGGGTCTTTTGATGGGGAATAGCGTGGTGGAGATACTTACTGTACGTTACCAGGTTAGTGATGTTTGGATATAAATCCAAGGGAAACAAATGGTGTTTTTGCCGAGCCACCAAATTAATTGATAAGTAGGATTGATGGCTGACGGTACACTTGAAAAGACATTGGAATTAAACTTAGTTTCCAGTCTTGCTTATGAGGATATTTTAGATGTTATATTATTTAGGAGTTAGGCTGGAAGAAGATAGAAAATTGTTGAGGGGAGATAATCAAGGTTGTTTGTACTTCCCAGAAAAAGGAACCGCGTCAGTGTTGAGTAGTATTATATTAATTTGGTTGAGAGATAGAACAAGTTATTGTTCCGCTTATGATTGATTGTAGATAACAGAAATAGATAATTATCGTATATGTATATACAGTATTTTGGCATTCATGCTTGACATTGAATGGTTTCGTTTATAACAAAAATTTATGAATTGTAGGGAAGAAAAAAATGCGGTGGTTACAGTGATTAATAATAGAAGGCCAATAGGTTTATTTATGGGCCACTGTAAGTAGTTAACTTGGGGGGGGTTTTAAAGGGGGGAATTTCTTTGTTTTGTTTTTTGGAAAAACTTCTCTTAGCGAATAAGGACAATTGTTTTATTACCTCCTGTTTTATAATGTTTTTTTTTTGCCTTGATTTGGTCCTGTAGAATAGGGTTATTGTGTCTTAGACTTTCATGTGTAAAACTACTCACGCCGTCCGTTTAAAAGAAGAGGCCCAGTTAGTGTAGGTAACAATAAGATATAGGATGTATTGGTGTATTATTTTAATCAGCGTCACCCTCATCATCATACATATCATACTTTTAGTTGAGTTGCGGGGAAAACATAATAATGATTGTTACCAAAAAAGTTGGGGGGGGGGGGGGGGGGGGGGGGTTTGAATTGTTGTCCCCTTCGTTCTCTTGTTTTTTCTTTGGTTTCTTTTTTGTGATTTTTTTTTTTTTTTTTTTTTTGTTTTTTTTTTTTTTTTTTTCTTTTTTGTTTTTTTTTTGTTTTTTTTTTGTTCTTCTTTTTTCTTCTCTTTTTTTTTTTTTTTTTTTTATATTTCGTCTGTTATTGTGTGTTAAATAGTAGTTAAAACCCATTCAATATAGGTTTAATTTACAGGGATTTTGGTCTAGATATAAAGGACAATACAGGGGGCTTTAATTAGGACCCTTCGTGCAGAAAAGAGCTACTGAGAGCCTAATAGAGAGGGGACACATTTATTGCTGAAGAAGAAGTTCATGGGTAATTTTGGGCTTATGAAGGTACCCACAATAGGGTAAAATTGGTTATGGGAAACTTTAGAGAAGACCACTAAGTAAAGCATTAATTAGAAATATATGGGATTAGGAAACCACCTGGGCGGCTAAGAATCAGATTAATGGATTATTTCAGTGTGTGGGGGTTATTAATTTTAAAAGCTCGAAAAAAAAAGAAACTGTGACCCCAGTGCTGGAGTAGAGGAAAAAAGAAAGAAAAAGACAAAAGTTTATGAACATATGTTTCCTTGGGGGGGGGGGTTTATTAGAGAAGGAATAAGAAAAAAATTACCCCAGACCAAAGAGTAAACATGAATTGGATCCATGTTTGACTAGGACACTGTGATACAGTACAATGTTAAAATAAAATTGTTTTTAATTTTATAGCATAGAAAGGGGTGGTAAGGGTGCTTAAATGAGAAATGAAACATAGGGGAGACCAGAGTGACATGGAGGCTATTTGTGGGTCCGCCGGTTTTTTTTTTTAATTTTACAAAAAATTTTTTTTTTTTTTTTTTATTTTTATTTTTTTTTTTTTTTTTTTTCAAATTTTTTTTTTTTTTTTTTTTTTTTATTTTATTTTAATTAAAAAAAGTGCAGAGATAAAGTGATTGCAAAGCCAGTCACAGACATGAGTGGTTATTTTTGCTGTGCTGTGGCTTAGGCATGAATTATGAATTGAGAGGGTGTGGGATTTTAGAGAGCGACATTGGGTACATGCCTGGGCAGGAGGGTAAAATGGGTTTTTTTTTTTTTATCCCTTTTTTTGGGGGGGGTGCTATTTTAAGCTTCAGAGATAGAATTAATAAGTGGGCTGGCTAGAGTAGTTGGTCAGATTTAAGATGTGTTGTGGGGAGATTTTCGAAGATTTTAGCTAGGTTGATGTCGAATAACTTAACGGCATAAGAGGAGGTTTTAGCTAAAATATGCCCATAAAGACAATGGACATTTAAGAGAGGGTCTGAGTTATGTGAGGTGAGGTGTTATAATGTTGGTTGTTTTTTCGTTTTTTTTTTTGGTTTTTGCTTAAATTGTGTCCTCGGGATATTGTTTTTGTGGTTGACATTTACAATAAGAGGTAAGGTAGAAAGTAGGGGGGGGTAGTGTCTGTAGTTATATAGACAATCTGGATCTGGAAGTAAATGTTTTTTTTTTTGATTGCGTTAGATAGCACGCGTAAAACGTTTACCATAATGGAGTGGTAAAAGGTGTGTTGTGTTTGTAGCTGAGTGTGTGGTTTTAGACTTTGTATTACATAAAAGTTCCTCAAATGGACATAGGAGGGTAAAGGAGTTATGGTTTGGAAAGGGGGTTGTGTGGCTGTCGTTCTTCGTGTTGGGTAGTGTGGTTTTTTTTGTTTGGTTAAGAGTTTTCTACTGCTTCTTTTAAATACCCGGTGGCCACCGATTCTTTGTCTTGCTTAAATCGTGTGAAAATAAAAAAAAAACCAATTTCAGGTTAGGTTGAAAGTGTGGATTGGTAGCGGTGGTGATAAAAATAAATGATGTTGGGTGCCCTAGCCAGTTAAAAATTTTAAGCAGATAGCTTGATGAAGTGAAGAAAGGAGTATTTAAGCCCAGACCGGGCGGGCCGCGGGGTGTTATGATGTTATGAGAACTAGTATTATAAAGTTGAGATTGAATTGTTATTTTAAATATATGTTAAATAGTGAGTTGAAGGGGCCAGAAAACGAAGAAGAAGTGGGTTGAATTATAAAGCAGGAAGAGAAAGGAACAGAAGGAAAAAGTGGGGGAAGAAGGGGGGACGCTGCTCTCGCAGCTCATCCACAGGAGGAGGGAGAGTGTTGGGGAGGGGAAAGGGGAAAGGGAGAAAGAACTAGCGGCAAAGCAGTGCGGTCCCATGCTCAGGAGGACAGGAGAGGGTTTTGCGTAGGAGGGCCAGGGCTTCTGGGGTAGTGACAGAGTAGGCTGCCTAGATTTGTAAGACTAACATGCCAGAAATTCACACAGGGCTAGGGTCCTTAAGGAGCAATCAGGTGGGCACCGGCTATGAAATGCCACATAGAATAAACCAAATAGAGCCCACTTTCTCCTAAACAAGCCTAAGGAGCGACCCCGCCTGAGCATCCAAGCTAAACATGCCCCAGGCCGGTGGATGTGAGAGGGAAAAAAAAGTTGAACGGAAAGAAGAGAGGGAAAATGAGGAACAAAAGGAGAAATAGGAGATGGAAGAGAGAGACCAACCCCCCCTTGAGCGGCTCTTGTCAGGAGGAAGGAGGAGAAGAAAGGGGGGGGGGGAGAAAGCGGGAAAGAGAGGAAAGGGGGAGAGAGGAAAAGGGGGGGGAGGGGGGGGGAAAGAAGGGAGGGGAGGGGGGAAAGAGGTTTAAAGTTATATTTATTGACTCAAAAAACTTGAGCTGATTTTTTAGGGAAGCCATTAGAGGGAAAAAGAGGGAGTAGAGTATGGGGGATTCAGGAGGAGTAAAGCCGGATCAAGATTTCTTTTTTTTTAGTTCTTTTTTTCATCTTTCCGTTCCCCTTTTTAAGATTCCATATTAAGGGGGGAAAAAATTCTTTTATTCAACATGGGGAGGTCTAGTGTAACAGTAAGGGAGTTCTGGCGGTATTATTAGAATCTAGTTGGGAAAACATGATACAAGCACGCGATGAGCATCGAGAAGGAAAGGGAAGGAGATGCTCAATCGTGACGTATTGGGTTGGCAAGGGGCAGTTGAGATCCGGCTTAGTCATTAGAGTTTTTTAAAGTCCATTTATGGAGGATGAAAATCGAGCTTTTGTCCATCTTACCCAAAAATAAACGTATTATCAACAAGAAAACAACATGCCTTTGTGTTCTTTATACCACTGGTATACCAGTCTGGGTCACGATGTTCTGATACCAGCTCCACATGAGACCACAGATGATGATCACTGTTTTTCCATCCTGTGACCACGTGAAAATAGAGGCCAAGATACACTGACACCACATGCATTTAGTTTAAGAATTGAAGTATACAATAGTTGACCATCAAATTAATCTTTTAATATTAAAGGGTGAAACGATTTTCGCAAACTAGTTTAGCCATTTCTGCAAGCCATTTCACCATCCTGTATTGGATAGAAGTGAGCATAGTTAAATAAATCTCCCATTTACACAAAGCTTGTGTTTAATTTATGGAGGCCATAAAAGTGTGGGAGCTTAAGAGAAACTAGTGAAATGTTTCCTAACTGATCGCGTTGCCCCCACTGATGAATTTCTGAAATATCAAACAAATACTTCACTATGCAGGGAAAAAATCTGGAAACAATTACAAATCCGTATCACAGCTTTCTTAATAGGGAATTGATCTACTTCATTATCAAGATTCCGATGGCAGCTATTTGTTTCCAAAATATATGTTTTTTTTTACAAGTCTAAGGTCTTTTCCATCAAGTGTAGATCTGCAGCATCCTTATAATGTTGACATGTCTCACTTTATTTGAAAGCCTTTGTTTTAGTCAAAAAGCAAAGGTGTAGATTGATTGGTACTATAATTATAGAACATTCAATTTACGTTCTCAGCATATTACACAGGATTTAACCGTATCACTGTCTTTCTACAAAACCCACTTGCGTTCTTCTTTTTCAGTGTATTTTATTCCCTTAATTCTTTGCATGATAATTCTTAGAAAAATCTTCTTTCGTAAACTATTTTTTTTCTGGTAAACTCATTCATTACTAATTGTCAAGTTCTGATCGAATATCCAAGGCTCTGATTTCTTTGGGATTAAAATAAATACAGAATTCATAATTCATTGAGGTATATCCGCCAGTATCATATATTGTTTTAAGGAGTTCTAGGGAACTTTAGCTTTCCATATTTTTTCTAAAGCATTAATCATTTCTGTTGTGATTGCTGTCTGAATGAAGTTTGTTTTGAAGAGATAGTAGATAGTGCTGTGAAAGCAATATAAGTTGCGAGAGGTAATGTATAGGGTCTGTCCTTCGTATAGGAGTGACTGATTAAGTAAAGTAGAGATATAAGAAAGCAGTGAATTGAGAAAGTCCTCTGGAATAATTCGTCTGGTTGTGTGTAGTTCATACGTGAGTATAACTATAGTATTCGTAGTGATGAAAGAAATAGGAGAGAGGTGTGAGGAAGTCGCCTAAGTGAAATACGTAGATGTAAGAGTGGCGTTAATATGTCTTGTGTAAATGTGTGTAGAGGAAATCAATAAGTGTAGATATGTGGTGAATGATTGCTGGAATGTTGAGGTGGCGTCTGAAGTGTTTTTTGTAGTAATAGTAGGGACACGTTAGGTTGTCGCGATGTGTATCATTGTCCGTATGAATATGAGGAGAGTGGTTGATAAGTGACGTTGATAAATCGTGGAACATAGAGTATGAGAAAATCGAGAGATAGAAAGAAAATGATTGGGAAATTGTGATGTCTTTTCGTAGAATATCTGACGTTGGAAGGAAATTATTGAAGTTGTATAACGGAAACAGAGTTAACATTCTGAATGATGTTTCACAAAACATGTTTAGTATTCTTAACAGGAACGAGAAATTAGAGGTCTGCTGTCAGTCACAAGTGGCGTGGGTTGCAGTTTCTGAAAGAGTTCCGATAAATAAGAGTGAAAGATAAGAAGGTAAACAAGGTTAGTTAAGTGAATGTTGGAGAACGTGTTCCGAGGAGGGTGACCGGTTTGATTGTCGTCACGATGTAAGAGTGCTAGAAGAGACTTGAGGATAGCTTAGACGGTTGCTTTGGTGAGAGGTCTATAGTAAATAGACAAGTTCTTTTGATGGGAATAGCGTGGTGGAGATACTGTAGTTAACAGTAGTGATGTTTGGTATAAATCCAAGGGAAACAATTGGTGTGCCGAGCCACAAATTAATTGATAAGTAGATGATGGCTGGTACATTGAAATGACATTGGAATAACTGTAGTTTACAGTGCTTGCTTATGAGGATATTTTAGATGTTATATTATATTAGGAGTTAGGCTGGAAAAAGATAGAAAATTGTGAGGGGAGATAATCAAGGTTTGACTTCCAGAAAAAGGAACGGTCAGTTGTTGAGTAGTGATTTTGGTTGAGGAGAACAAGTATTGTTCCGCGTTATGATGATCTGTAGATAACAGAAATAGATATATATTTGTATATGTATATAAGTATTTTGGCATTAATGCTTGACATTGAATGGTTTTGTTTTATAACAAAATAGGTATGAATTGTAGGAAGAAAAATGTGTTACAGTGATTAATATAGAAGGCCAATGAGGATGGGCCACTGTACGTAGTTAACTGTAAAGGGAATTGTTTTTTTTTTGGAAAAACCTTCTCTTTAGCGAGAAGACAATTGTTTTATTACCTCATGTATAATGTTTTTTTTTGCTTGATTTGGTCCTGTAGAATAGGGTTATTGTGTCCTTAGACTTTCATGTGTAAACTACTGGTCCGTAAAAGAGACCAGTAGTAGTAGGTAACAATAGATTAGGATGTATGTTGTATTATTTTAATCATCGTCACCATCATTATCACTATCATTATCATACTTTTAGTTGAGTTGCGGGGAAACATAAATGATTGTTACAAAAATTTGGGGGGGGGTGTGATATCTTGTTGTGATTTTATTTCGCTGTTTTGTGTGTTAAATAGTAGTTAATTAAGTTATGTTTAATTTACAGGGATTTTGTCTAGAATAAAGACAATACAGGGGGCTTTAATTAGGACCCTTCGTTCAGAAAAGAGCTACTGAGAGCTAATAGAGAGACACATTCTATTTGTGAAGAAGAAGTTCATGGGTATTTTGGGCTATGAAGTTACTCCACAAGTAAAATGGTTATGGGAAACTTTAGAGATACACTAAGGTAAGCATTAATTAGAAATATATGGGATTAGAAACCACATGGGAGAAGAAAAGATTAATGGATATATTCAGTGGGGTAAAGCTGAGAAAAGTTTTGAACATAGTTTCCGGGGGGGGGGGGGTTATAGAAGAATAAGAAAATTACCCCAGACAAAGAGTAAACATGAATTGGATCCATGTTTGACTAGACACTGTGGATAACAGTACAATAATAAAGGGGTGTAAGGGTGTAAATGAGAAATGAACATAGGGGAGACATAGTGACATGGGGTATTTGTGGGTCCGTAATAAAGGGACAGAGATAAAGTTGATTGCAAGCAGTCACAGACATGAGTGGTTATTTTTGCTGCTGTGGCTTACGGCATGAATTATGAATTGAGAGGTGGACGATTTTAGAGAGGCATTGGGTTACATGGCCTGGGCAGGATGTAAATGTTTATCCCTTTGGGTGTATTAAGCTTCAGAGATAGAATAATAAGTGGGTTGCTAGAGTAGTGGTCAGATTAAGATGTTGTGGGGAGATTTCAAGATTACTAGGTTGATGTCGATAACGGCATAAGAGGAGGTTTTAGTAAATATGCCCATAAGAAATGGACATTAAGAGAGGTTCTGAGTTATGTGAGGTGAGGTGTATAATGTTGGATTTTTAATTGTGTCCTCGGGATATTGTTTTTGTGGTTGACATTACAATAAGAGGTAAGGTAGAAGTAGTAGTGTCTGTAGTATATAGACAATTGGATCTGAATAATGTTTTTTTTTGATGCTGTAGATAGCAGCGTAAACGTTTACCATAATGAGTGGTAAAGGTGTGTGATGTAGCTGAGTGTGGTTTTAGACTTTATTACATAAAGTCTCAAATGACATAGGAGGGTAAAGGAGTATGGTTTGGAAAAGGGGGTGTGTGGTGTAGTTGAGTGTGGTTTTTGTGTGGAAGAGTTCTACTGCTTCTTTTAAATACCGGTGGCCACCGATTCTTTGTCTTTCTATCGTGTGAAAGTAATTTCAGGTTAGTTGAAAGTGGGGGATTGGTAGCGTTGGTGATAAAAATAAGGAGTTGGTGTTAGCGTTTGAAATTTTAAGCAGATGGCTTATGAAGTGAAGAAGGAGTATTTAAGCAGACGTGTTATGATGTTATGATGTATTATATAAAGTTGAGATTGAATTGTTATTAAAGATATGTAAATATGTTGGTTGAAGGGCCAGAAACGAAGAAGAAGTGGGTTGATATAAAGCAGGAGAAAGAGTTAAAGTTATATTATTTACTCAAACTTGAGCTGATTTTAGGGAAGATTAGAGGAAAAAGAGGGAATAGAGTATGGGGATTAGGAGTAAAGAGTTTTCCTTTATAAGGAAAATTCTTTATTCAACATGGGGAGGTGTAACAGTAAGGGAGTTCTGGGGTATTATTAGAATCTAGTGGGAAACAGATACAGCACGATTGAGCATCGAGAGTGAAAGGGAAGGAGATGCTCAATCGTGACGTATTGGGTTGGCAAGGGCAGTTGAGATCCGGCCTTAGTCTTGAGTGGAGGAGAACATCGAAGCTTTGTCATCTTACCCAAATAAACGTTATATCAACAAGAAAACAACATGCCTTCGTGTTCTTATACACTGGTATACAGTTGGGTCACATGTTCTTGATACAGCTCCACATGAGATCACAGATGATGATCACTGTTTCTTCCATGTGACGTCAGTGAAAATAGAGGCAATATCCACTGACACCACATGCTTTAGTTTAAGATTGATAGTATACAATAGTTTGACCATTTCAAATTAATCTTTTAATATTAAAGGGTTGAAAGATTTTCGCACTAGTTTAGCCATTTCTGCAAGCCATTTCACCATCCTGTATTGGATAGAATTGAGCATAGTTTAAATAAATCTCCATTATACACAAAGCTTGTGTAATTTATGGAGGCCATAAAGTTGGGAGCTTAAGAGACCTGTGAAATGTCTAACTGTGCAGTTGCCCCACTGATGAATTTCTGAAAATATCAAAATATCTTCACTATGCAGGGAAAAAAATCTGGAAACATTACAAATCCGTCTCACACCTTTCTTTAGGCTGATATTGATCTACTTCATTATCAATTCTGATGGCAGCTATTTGTTTCCAATATATGTTTTTTTTACAAGTCTAAGGTCTTTTCCATCAATTGTAGATCTGCAAGCATCCTTATAATGTTGACATGTCTCACTTTATTGAAAGCCTTTGTGTAGTCAATAAAGCAAAGGTGTAGATTTTTGTTTACTTATATAGAACATTCAATTACTGTTCTCAGCATATACACAGGATTTACTGTATCACTGTCTTCTACAAACCCACCTTGTTCTTCTTTTTCAGGTTGTATTTTCTTCCTAATTCTTTGCATGATAATTCTTAGAAAAATCTTCGTAATGTAACTCATTATACTAATTGTTCAATGTTGATCGCATTCCAAGGCTCCTGGTTTCTTTGGGATTAAAATAAATACAGAATTACATAATTCATGAGGTATATCTCCAGTATCATATATTGTATTCAGGAGTCTGGTAACTTTATCTATTCCATATTTTTCTAAAGCATTAATCATTTCTGTTGTGATGCTGTCTGAACAGGAGGTCTTGCCAATTTTCATATGGGTAAGAGCATTCTGAACCTCCATCTTCAAAATTGATGGTCCTTTATTATTATTTTGAATATCGAACTGTTCTTCTCTGTTATCATCATAAGGGTCTTTCACATATTCTGACCATATATCTAAAATCTGATATTTTTCTATTATTATTTTAATATTATATTATTTTGCCACCTTTTGTCTTTAGGCAGCCTGCTGATGTACAAGGGGCTTTTCATAAGTCTTTAGCCTGACCATGAAGGAGTAGGTGGAGAAAATTTAAATTTGGCACAGTGCTTGTTCCTTCTCAGTGCAGAAACCACCTGAATTTATGCATTTCTGCATGTCATTAAAAAGACCTTAAGAATAAAAAAACATATTTTTCGAACTAAGCTAGGTATCACAAGCCAGTATGACATCTTTGTCATTGTCAAAACAATTTCCTTTCAGCTGTTTTTTTTTAAGATTTGGGAAAATAAAAAATTCTGATGGAGCCAAATGTGGAGAATATGGTGGGTGTGGAAGAATTTCAATATTCAAATCGTTAGCAGCATAAGCTGTGCTTTATGGGAGGGCGCATTGTCTTTAAGCAAAGGCAGAATTTGCGTACGCGCTATGCCTCGTTTTCTGGTCACAGATTTCTTAGTTTGATAAGGAGATCTGCATAGTACTGCCCATCAACCGTGTTGTCATGAAGCATGTAATCTTTCAATTTGACACCTTTGACGTCCCAAAAAACAGTCAGCATCACTTTTCTTGCAGATTTTTGTGCTCCTGACTTGACATGTGTTGGCGGTCTGTTGTGTAAAATTCTAAAAACTGTACTCTTACTCAGTTTTTCTGAACCCAATATCTCTGCAATCTTCATTTTCCTATCCTGGTCTATGATTTTCTTCACTTTTGCAGCATTTGCATCATTACACTCTGAGGATGGTCATCTTAATCTTGGCAGATCAGCAGCTTGGGAATGGCCACACTTAAACTGTAAACACCATTTCTTTTACAGAATGCTATGAAGGGCTGAAAAATGTAGTAGATGCGGTTGTTACACACAGTGAACAAGTAGGGTTAGAATTAAATTGTAAAAAGGCACAGATTATGGTCGTCACTAGAAAGAACGAAATACCACAATGCAATATACAAGTGGATGAGAATATTCTTCAACAAGTGAATAGGTACAATTATCTCGGAACAGTAATAACATCTGATGGGAGATGCCTAGAAGAGATTAGAACAAGAATCGCCATGGCAAAAGTAGCCTTTAGCAAGATGAAAAACATACTGACCAATAAAAAGATGTCAATTGAAACGAGAAAAAGAGTGTTGAGATGCTACATAGAACCTGTACTTTTATGTGGATGTGAAGCTTAGACAATGAGCAGTCAGGCTGAAATACATCTGATGGCTGTAGAAATGTGGTTTCTGAGGAAAATGCAAACCATGGACAGCCAGAAAGACCAATGAACAAGTCCTTCAAGAAACAAATCAAGATCGTAAACTGATTAGAGACATTAGACGTAGACAGTCACAATTTTTTGGGCATGTTATGAGAAGAAATGATTTGGAGAACTTGGTGACAACTGGTAAGATCGAGGGGAACAGACCAAGGGGAAGACCTAGAAGCAAGTACCTGGATGGCTTGGCCTTGTGGCATGGTCGAGACAGAAACACGGAGCTGATACATGACTCTGGTGATCAGGTGAGATGGCAGAACATGACCGCCCGGCATGGCATATGACGGATGGATGGTTACGAAGGACAGACTTCCTCAAACACTGGCTCCATCTCCCTGTAGTTGATGTGTTAGTGTGTGTGTGTGTGTGAGCGCGCGCATGCGTGTGTGTATATGAAAGAATACACAGAGAGAGAGAGAGAGAGAGAGAGAGAGAGAGAGAGAGAGAGAGAGAGAGAGAGAGAGAGAGAGAGAGAGAGAGAGAGAGAGAGAGCGAGCTGAGCAGATGCATGTCATGTAACACGCATGTTATGTAACACGCGAATCCATATGTTTGTGTATTCTCATCTGTCATATTATCAGTTAAATACCATTTGATTTTATCATGCATAATATAAACTCATGTTCATTAATGTAGTTTGAGTGAGTCAGTCAGTGAGTGTGAATGAGAGACAACGAGTGAGCGTGAGAGTGAATGAGTGAGCGGGAGAGTGAATGAGTGAGCGTGAGAGTGAATGAGCGGGAGAGTGAATGAATGAGCGGAAGAGTGAATGTGTGAGAGTGAATGTGTGTGTGTGTGTGTGAGAGAGAGAGAGAGAGAGAGAGAGAGAGAGAGAGAGAGAGAGAGAGAGAGAGAGAGAGAGAGAGAGAGAGAGAGAGAGAGAGAGAGAGCATCACTATTTTTACGTCACATACATTTTATGTACACATTTTTCTCCATGTTTAACATTTTTATGAGACTGCTCATGACAAGTGTCAGTGTATGTGTGTGAGTAAAGTGTGGGAGTTTGTGCATACTAGTTTCAATACTAACGTGAGACATTTTGTATGTGTCTAGATGTGAGGAAGTGTGAGTGTATGTGGAGGATGTGTGTGAGTGTGGGGATATGTGTGGGTGGGGGTATGCATTTGGATGGGTTGGGGTGTGTGGGTTTTGGTGAGTAGTGGTATTTGTGGGTGTTGGTGGGATGTGTGGATGGATGTGTGGGGGTGAAAGTAGGGGTGTTGGAATGGGTGTGGGGGATGTGTGTATGGGTGGAGGATGTGTGTATGGGTGGAGGATATGTGTATGGGACGGATGCAGGGGATGTGTGTTTATGTGGGTGGAGATGTGTGGATGGTTTGAGGAAGTATGTGTGGGAGGCGGGGTTGTGTGGGTAGGGGATTGTGTTGGGTGGATTTGGGATGGAAGGGCAGGTGGGGAGAAGTGTATGGTGTGGGTTTGAGATATGTGTGCGGTGTGTTGGTGGGAGATGTGTGAATGATGTGTGGGTGGAGGGTATGTTTGTGGTGATATGGGTGGAGGATAGTGTGTGGTGTGGGGGATGTGTGATGGGTGTGGGGAATGTGTGTATGGGTGGGGTATATGTGTGGGTGAGCAGGGGATTGTGGTGGTTGGGGGAAGTATGTGGGGGAGTGTGGGTGGGAGATGTGTGTATGTGGATGGGGAATGTGTGGGTGGGGGTGTGTGAGTGGCTTAGGGATGTGTAGGTGGGTGAGGGAGTTGTATGTGTCGGGGTGGGATGTGTGAGTGGGTGGAGGATGTGTGTGGGGGTAGGGGTATTGTGATCGAAAGATGTTTGGTTGGGAGTGGGTGGGTGGGGGTGTGTGGGTGCGTAGTGGAGGATTTATGCGTGAGTGAGTGTGTGTTGGTGGACGGGTAGGGAATGCGTGTGTGGGTGGGGAGAGGTGTGTTGGTTGGTGATATTGTGTGGGTGAGGTATGTGTGTGTGGGTGGGGGATTTTTGTGGTGTGTGAGTGGGGGTATGTGGGGTGGATGGGTATGGGTATCTGTGTGGGTGTGGGTGGGAATATTGTGTGGTATCTGGGTGGGGGATATGTGTGTGGTGTGTAAGTGGGGATGTGTTGGTGAGGGATATGTGTGTGTGTGGTGCGTGGGTTGGGAATAGTGCGTGGTAGGGGGTGTATGTGATGTGCGGGTGAGGGATTGTGTGGTGGGGGATTAGGTTACGGCATGTGTGGGTGGGTGGAAGTTGTATGTGTGGGTGGTGGGGTGTGTGTGAGTGGATTGGGGATGTATGGGTGGTTAGGGAGATGTGTGTGTGTGTGTGTGGGGGGGGGGGGGTAGGGACATGTCAGTTGGTGGGGATATGTGTGTATGGTTTGAAGATGTGTGAGTGGATGTGCGATGTGTGGGTTGGTGGGGGATTGTGTGTGTGGGTGGGGAATATGTTGTGGATGGAGATGTGGCTGGGGGATTGGTGGTTTGAGGTGTGCGTGGGGAGAGGATGTGTGGGGTAGGATGTGGATGGGCGTGGGATGTGTGGGTTGGTGGGGGAATGTTTGTGGGTGGCGAGTGTGTTTTGGTTGGGGGATCAGGTGAGGGCAGTGTGTGTGGGTGGGGGATGTGCAGGAGGGGGATGGGTCGGTTGGTGGGGTATGTATGTGTCCCTTGGTGTGCGTGTGTGTCGGTAGGTGGGGGTGTTTATGTGTCCCTTGGTGCGCGTGTGTGTGGGTAGGTGGGGGTGTGGGTGGGGTGATGTATGGATAGGTGGGAGATGGGCCTCATAACATGGTAATTAGCCTTGTTTATGTTTACAACATTCATTTCACAATGTTTATTTTTCTTCCTATGTAAATGTATAATGCTCTTGATGAACGAAAGACGAGTGATTGGAATGGCCGAATGTAAGACGGGCCTGCTGCGCCCAATTTGTGACCCTAATAAAGTTGATTTGATTTGATTTGATTTTGATGTGTGTACTTCTGTGGGTGTTTTTCCCTGTAACATCAAGAATTGTATCCAGTCCTGGTGTCCGATTTCTCCATTGTTCTGACAAACCGTTGCATGTGCAGATCTGGTCAATAGAGTGTGTTGTGCCATGCACTATATCAGGGAAGACCAGTTGAGGAGGGAAATTCATAATTCATATGTCAATTACAAATTGAATGAGCTATACATGTGCCAAATTTCAATTTTCTCCACCTACTCCTTTATAGTCAGACTAAAGACTTATAAGAAGCCCCTTGTACATGTTCTTTGATTAGTAAGCCCCTGTTTTGTTGTGTTTGGTATTTTTTTACTGTCGTGTTGCTTTTCGATTTCTATGCAATTTTTCTCAAGCCATGCTTATTTTGTCTCCTTACATAACATTCTGACTTTTCTGTGAATTTCTTTATATTTGGCAGGATTATTTTTGTTTTGCCTTCTTGTTTCTATTAGTTGTAAAATGTCTTCAGTCATTCATGTCTGATGACCCACTTTCTTTAATTTTGGAATAGTTTTTTTTTTCTGCAGCCAAACTGATTGAATTCTTCAACATTTCCCATTGATCATCCACATCTTGAAATATGATCTCTAGATCAGACAATATATCACTTTTGTTCTTTACTTATATGTAAAAATTATCTTGTATTTCTTTGTCAGTTTTCAATTTGCACAAATCATATTTAGTGTTTCTGGGGTTGGTTACTTTACTTTCTTTAACTTTACCCTAGATTTGCCTGTAATTAATCTGTGATCACTGTAACAGTCTGCAGTGGGAACTGTTTTTACGATCTGTTAACACATTTCGAAAACTTCTGCTAATCAGGATGTATCTATCTGGTTTTTAATCCTGCTGTCTGGACTCCTCCATGTCAATAATCTTCTAGGATGCTGTTTAAACCAGGTGTTTCCTACAACTTTTTCTTGTTCTTTTGCCAATTCTACAAGTCTTTATCCTCTTTCCTTTCGCTCTTCCAAACCATGGGTTCCTACACTGCATCCATCACCTTGATTTCCAACTTTTGTCTTGAAATCACCCATTATAATATTTATTTCTGATTTTTTTAAAACAGTTCTTCATAGCAGACTCTATGTCATTATAAATTCATCTATACTTTCGTCACTGCATTCACTTGTTGGAGCATATATTTGAATGACATTTATTTTAAAAGGTCTTCCGTTTAATTACTATGTAAAAGAGACTGAAATTCTTTCCTCGCTTTTGCATCCATTTCCTCAGGGTTGCTGGCTTTAGGATCTAAGTAAAATCTGGTTGGATTTCTTCTTCTTCTGCGTTCATCCAGAGTTTTTTTGTTGTTGGATGTGATTGCGTTGTGCCTGTTTACAGCAGAGCTGCAGTTCTTGCGCCGTTAGGCCGACACATCCGATTTCTGCGGACATTTGTTGACCGGGTTAACCTTCCCGGGGGTTTCTTAGGACGTTTGACTCTCACTGTTGTGGTGTTATCTCCCATCCTAGCTGGCCCATATAGAACAGCCAAAGACATCCTGGTCAGCCCTCAAGGGAAGGCAGGGGCAGACCATGGGCATTCCCCGCCATCCAAGGAGGCTTCCATAATTGCAGAGCTAACACACAGCGCTCTGGTACTGGGCTCACCCAAGGAATCGTCACGTCCTGCACATGGCTGCTTAGTCTCACTTCCGTATATTGGGCCTTCAGTTCACCATAGGCTGTTCTTCCGGAAACCAGAAGAATGCAGTGTGCAGATGACATCCACACAGTGAGCTTCCGATTCAGACTTTCCACGTAGTAATGGATTTGCTATCCGAGCAATATTCCATTTCGTGGCACTAGGACACTTTTTCCACCTTTATTGAGCCCACACAGTGAGCTTTTGATTCGGACTTTCCACGTAATGGATTTGCTATCCAAGCAATATTCCATTTCATGCCTCTGGGAGGCTTTTGTAACCGACATACCTGTGGTATGAAGAGTGGCAGTCTAAATACTTCTTCACACACCTTTAAATGTCAACCTGTATGTAGTTAAAGTAAGCTGCGGTCAACTTGAGCTTGTTGATATCTCCATAGAGCTTGTCCTCAAAAGAAGCAGGTGTGGGCCAAAATATCTTTCTCTGTTCTGCATATATTGGGCAATCCTGCAGCAAATGTTTTGCTGTCATTTTCCCAGTTCGACAATTACATTCATCAGTATCTCCTATCTTTAGTTTATTGAACAAGTGGTATTTCAGCCTGTTATGTCCTGTGCGGAGTCTGAAGATTGCTACTTGTTCTCTCCGGTCGAGTTTGTAATATGCATCATCCTTCTGGTGGCCTGGATGCTCTGATTCCCATTTGGTTCTATAGGTGCTTTTTATCAACCTCTTTGCCTCATTATAGGTTATGTCTATGTCCGGCTGTGGTAGTCGTCCGCCCTCTTTTGCCAGTCTGTCAGCCTCTTCATTTCGAGGTATACTGCAAAGTGATGGGATCCACTGTATTACAACTTTTTTGGATTTTTGGCATAGACCATGGAGTGCTGCTCTTAGGTCAGCTATTTCTGTGCTGTTTTTGCTCTTCAGTATTGAGACAGCTGACTTTGCATCTGTGAAGATAGCTATTTGCTTCTCTTTATTTTCCTCCATCAAGAGCATTTCTGCTGCAGTTTTCAGAGCCTCTACCTCCGCTTTGAAGTTACTTGAAAACTTTCCAGTTGCCACTGAATGTGTTTTTTTCACTCGATTTTTTAAATTTAGGAGAATTCCTCCTCCTCCATTCTCTATTGAATTTTTGGCTGATCCATCTGTATATGCATGGGTCCAGTTGCTGCTTGGGTAATGTTCTTTTATGTAGTTTAGGGTTATTTCTCTTCTTTCGGTTTCATGCTGAGTGTTCTTTTTCTCAATACCAGGAATGTTTTCTATCATCTCAGGCAGTTGCTGCTGTCTCCAAGCTGGGAGCTTGTGTGCATCGTAAATGGTTTGACTGTTGATATGTTAAGTATTTTTAAAAAAAAATTGTGTTGCGTATCCCTTACGGGACGTTGCAGTCAACACCAGTATTTTCAGCTGCTGTTGATGAACTAGGCAAGTGTTACGTTCAGTAGTTTGCCATTGCTTTCTGAACGACCGGCCCCTATACCTTTTTCGAAAAAACCGATCTGCCCTAATCTTTCGTTTTGCAGTTTCCACAAAGTTGCTATGCTTCAGTCTTCCCTTTCCAAAATCACTAAACCTTTTATACATAGGGTGGTCTGTCTATCTTCTAAATTTTTCTGCTTGTTGCTGGGCTCTGCTATCTCTTCTATCTTGCATTGGTCGTAAACAAGTGATCTTTTCTAGTTCATTAATAGGTGTTGTCTTCAGGCTTCCAGTTATGATTCACATTCCTTGATTTTGGACTCTACTTATTTTGTTAAAGTTTGACTTAGCTGCTGTTGGCCAAGCTGCAATGCCATATTCCAGTACTGGCCTCACCCGTCCAGTATATAACTTCTTGAGAACTTTCTCATCTGCTCCCCACATTGTACCAGCAAGCTTTTTCATGATTGCCATTCTTTGCCTTGCTCTTGTTCGATTTTTCTCAACCTGTGTTTCCATGTCAGGCGATGATCAAAGGTGACTCCTAGATAGTTTGAATTTTCTTCATGGCGCAATATTTTTCCATTCAATACCAGCTTAGGTTGCTGAGTTTTATTTGAGAGGGAGAACACTGTGCATGTTGTTTTCTCCTCACTTATCTTCACTAGCCATGATTTTGACCAGTCCTCTAGCGCTAATAAGGCTTGCTGTATTCTGCTGTTAGCTGTACTAATATATTCTTCAGATGTCCATATGGCTAAGTCATCTGCAAAGGATGATGTGTGTACTCTGGCTGGAAAGTTTTCCGTGATGTCGTTTATATATGCTAGGAATAATGTTGGTGAAAGAACTCCTCCTTGGGGGACACATTGCTCCAACAGCATCATTTTGCTGGTTTGTCCTTGTACTTTTGTCCTGGCAGTTCTGTTCTCAAGGTAGTGGCTGATCCATTTGTACATTTTCCCACAAACATGCATTTTTTGCAGTTTTACTTTCAGTCCTTCCTTCCATACTTTATCAAATGCTTTTTCTAAATCTATCCAGACCGCTAGTGTGTGCTTTTTCTCTTGGAAGGCATCCTCTATTTCCTGAGCTATATAGGTTATTTGATCTTCAGTGGATCTGTACTTTCTGAATCCTGCTTGGTGTGGTGTTAAGAGTTGGTTTTCTTCCAGATGCCATGTTAGCCTGCCATTGATAATGTGTTCCATTAATTTTCCTACACAGCTAAGTAGACTGATAGGTCGATAGCCATTTGGTTCTTCCAGGTCTTTTCCTTTCTTTGGGACTGGTATTAGTATAGCTTCCTTCCATGATTGTGGGACTATTCCCCTCTTCCAGCTGTAATTTAGGACTGCTAGTAGTTTCTTTTTTGCCTTAGTGCCTAGTCCTATTAGCATTTCATTTGTGATTCCATCCTTTCCTGGTGATTTCTTCTTTTTTAGGCTATTCATTGCCTGTTCCATTTCTTCCATTGTTAGATTTGCCATCATATATTCTGCTGCTGTCTCTGTATTACAATGATGTATCTGTTTATCTTTGATTGCTTTCTTGTTCGGTTGTAATATCGGTTTGGTTTGCACTGGCATAGTGTTCCATTAGTGCATTTGCAGCCTTTTGTCCTGTAAGCAAAGCATTTCCTTGTTTAATTGTTATTTGTTTGTTTCTAGGTCCTTCATTGTTCATGGCTTTCACTAGTTTCCAGTTTGTTTCCATCCCTGTCAAAATTCAGGTTTTCTGTTTTTTCCCTCCAACAATCTCTTGTTGTTTGATTTACTGTTCTTTTATATTTTGCTGAGATGGCTTTGAGAGAGATGTTCGCTTCAGTCGTTTGTTCTCTCTCTGCAGTCTTCCTGGCATCTTCAACTTTGTCCTCCAAAATTTGTAGTTCTTCAGTCCAGTATGGTTTGTAATTTTTCCTCGCTCCTCTTGGAATAGACTCAGTGCCTGTATTATTGCTCTGTTTAGACTTTCCACCATTTTCTTCATGTTGCCATATCGTGTATTCGTGTTTTCACAATATTTGTCTGTTAGTATGGCAAATCTGTCCCAATCTGCTCGTTTGTAATTCCAGCGGGGCAAAGGCTTTTGCTCCTGTGGAACATACTCCATTTTCATTACAAGCTTGATTGGTCTGTGGTCACTACCTGCCAATTGGTCAAGCACATGGCGATCAATTTTGTGGAGGATGTCTCCTGTGCAGGAAGCTAAGTCTGGAGTAGAAGTGGTAATCCATCTTCTGGAGTAGAAGCTCGGTGTGTCATCCGCTTTGTTGAGTAGATGGAGATTTGAGTATATTTACAGTCCTTGCCATGTTGTGTTTCACTATCTTCATTGACAGTATTAGCTCGTTTCTCAAAGTTCGATAATATTAGAGAATGTCCACAACTTTACATCATTAACAGCTCACACTGGCTCTCAATTGGATATGAACGGACCAACTGGTCAACTATAAAAGTGTCCATCAATAACGCCGGACAAACGATTCCTATTCTGTTTTAGTTTTATTTAGAATACAGTCTTCAACGATCCTTACAACATGCTTAAGGATTCAAATCATCCATATTCACATTCCCGTTGTACCTGTCGTTCTGCTCTAATAACTAAATACAAATTATCATCAATCTTGCCATAATTACTTTGCACTCACCTATGTTGACTTGTACCTATTGATATCACCTGTGCCGCAGCTGTTTATCGGGCGATTCCCTATACTTCTTCTGAGTCGTTGGTTATCTTCAATAATGGCGCATCAGCCCTACTTGTCCTTCATGTCCACCTCTTCAACTATCAGATCGTGCCTCATTGCCCATATTCTCTTTGTTGCTTTTTCTTTTAATATCTTCATATCTTCCTTCGTCTTGTATTCAACCATCTCTTCCCGATGTTCACATTTCCAAATAAGCTCTTTGAATTCTCTTGTGATGATCTAAGTTCTTGCGTCCTTCGTTGATCTCTCCCGTCCCTATCTGTCGCTCACTGACGTCTTCATCACCAAGTCAGCTTTTGTGCGTTCAATGTGCACTATCCTTTTCTATTTCCCGATTACCGCATTATTTGTCCTGTGACACATGGCAGTCCTCCACTTCATCTCTTCTTTTGTCAGTATCTGGGTATTCCCATCTTTCTGAACGGCTATTAAAGTCTCTGACAACAATGCAATTTGTGTCAGTTATTTTCATGTTTGAGAGTGTAAGATCCTTATCTGCTGGGCTATACAGATTGTAAATTCTTATTTTCACGTCCTTTATTATTATATCAACACCTATAATTTCCGTTTGGTTGTCAGAGATCACAGATACTTCACTGCAAGGTATTGTATTTCGTGTAAGTATTAGAACTCCTCCTTTGTGTCCTTTATGGTCAAAACGTGTGGCCTGATATCCCTTGACTGAAAATTTGCGATTGGCGTTGAGGTGTCTCTTGAATGCATGCCACATCTATTCTATCTTAGTGAAGACGCTGTGTTAGGGAGACTTGCTTGTATAACTCCTTCGGCATTCCACTGTAGTATGTTGAGTGTCCGGGGTGTTTGGTCAATAGCTCTTAACCTACTCCTCTGTGCCTTGACTCCACAGCACAGGGGAAGGTGACCACCAGTAGTCATGGGTGGACCCCCTCGAGGCAGGGGGCCCGGCACTATCACCGCCTGATGGGACTTCATGGGATTAGCACCATAACGATTAATTTTAATTAAGTTATGTTGCACTGCTTTGTCAAGCCTGTGGCTCAGTACATCCGATTTCGACAAGCATTTGTTCGGGGTGCTTTCCCTAGCCTTTGACTGTCCCCAGTCTACCTACAAGGCAGCAGGTTTGTGTGTCACTTAGTCTGGTCCCTCTCCCTTGGCCTATCCAACATGGTTGACCCTACCAGTGGCTGTGCTACCGTCGGCATAGCTCTTGGGGTCATAGGAATACACAAGCCCCTCTACCTCGACAAGGTGGACACATGGCAGAGAGGCGGTTGGATTTGATAACATATCTTCCAATTTGCTGGAAGTAGCAAGATGGTTGTTGTAAATGGTTTGGATCGCGAGAGTAACTTAACATTGATTGCCTAAAAGAAGCTAATGAAAGTAGAACAATATATACAAGTATCAGACAGAGACAATAGCATTCTTTAGTACTGTGATGAGAAGAGAAGCATGGGAAAGCATTGTGACAACTGGAAAGATCAGTGGGAAAAGTGACATGGGCAGACAGAGAGAGATGATGCTGGATGGACTAAATGGTGACATTGAGAAATATTATCAGCAGAGATGATCCTGAATAGGGAACGAGATCTGAGGAGATACATCAACACCTATGGTAGTTGTCAGAACATGTGGTGATGATGCAGTGTTGTATGTTTATTCAGATGGTCAGCTCCAGTAAAAGAAGCACCACAATCACCACACTTGGTATGGTTTCCATCATGTATGTATTCTCGTATGTTTCTTCAGATGGCCAGCTTGAATAAAAGAAGAACCACAATCATCATACTTGTAAGGTTTCTTTCCTGTACGCATTCTCTTGTGGGTCTTCAGGTGGCCAGCTTGAGTAAAAGAAGAACCATAAACATCATACTTGTAAGGTTTTCTCCCGTGTGTGTTCTCAAGTGGTACTTAAAACTGCCAACTTGAGTAAAAGAAGCACCACAATCATCACACTTGTAAGGTTTTTCTCCTGCATGTGTTCTCTAATGTCGCTTCAGTTAGCTAATTTCAGTAAAAGAAGCATCAGTCATCACATTTGTAAGGTTTCTCTCCTGTATGGTTTCTCTTGTGACTCTTCAGATGGCCAGCTTGAGTAAAAGAAGCACCACAATCGTCACACGTGTAAGGTTTCTCTCCTGTATGTGTTCTCTAATGTCGCTTCAGTTAGCTAATTTCAGTAAAAGAAGCATCAGTCATCACATTTGTAAGGTTTCTCTCCTTGTATGGTATTCTCTTGTGACTCTTCAGATGGCCAGCTTGAGTAAAAGAAGCACCACAATCGTCACACGTGTAAGGTTTCTCTCCTGTATGTGTTATCATGTGAATCTTCAGTTTGCCAACTTGAATGAAAGAAAAACCACAATCATCACACTTGTAAGGTTTCTCTCCTGTATGTGTTCTCTTGTGAGTCTTCAGATTGCCAGCTTCAGTAAAAGAAGCACCACAATCATCACACTTGTAAGGTTTCTCTCCTGTATGTATTCTCTTGTGAGTCTTCAGGTGGCCAGCTTGAGTAAAAGAAGCACCACAATCATCACACTTGTAAGGTTTTTCTCCTGTATGTGTTCTCTTATGTCGCTTCAGTTTGCTAATTTCAGTAAAAGAAGCACCACAGTCATCACACTTGTAAGGTTTCTCTCCTGTATGTGTTCTCTTGTGATTCTTCAGGCTGCCATTTTGAGTAAAAGAAGCACCACAATCATCACACTTGTAAGGTTTCTCTCCTGTATGTGTTATCATGTGAATCTTCAGATTGCCAGCTTCAGTAAATGAAGCACCACAATCATCACACTTGTACGGTTTCTCTCCTGTATGTTTTCTCTTATGTCTCCTCAGACTGCCAGCTTCAATAAAAGAAGCATCACACACATCACACTTGTACGGTTTCTCTCCTGTATGTTTTCTCTTGTGACTCTTCAGATGGCCAGTTTTAGTAAAAGAAGCACCACAATCATCACACTTGTAAGGTTTCTCTCCTGTATGTGTCATCATGTGAGTCTTTAGATGCCATTTTGAGTAAAAGAAGCACCACAATCATCACACTTGTAAGGTTTCTCTCCTGTATGTGTTCTCTTATGTCGCTTCAGATTCTTAATTGCAGAAAAAGAAGCACCACATTCATCACACTTGTAAGGTTTTTCTCCTGTGTGTGTTCTCATATGGTACTTCAAACTGTCAGTCCGAGCAAAAGAAGCACCACACACATCACACTTGTAAGGTTTTTCTCCTGTGTGTGTTCTCATATGGTACTTCAAACTGTCAGTCCGAGTAAAAGAAGCGCCACACACATCACACTTGTAAGGTTTCTCTCCTCTATGTGTTCTCTTGTGACTCTTCAGGTTGGCAGTTTGAGTAAAAGAAGCGCCACAATCATCACACTTGTAGGGTTTCTCTCCTGTATGTGTTCTCTTATGTTTCTTCAAATCACTAGCATCAGTAAAAGAAGCACCACAATCATCACACATGCAAGGTTTCTCACCTGCATGCAGTCTCTTCCGATTCATGTTTTTTTGGCACTCTAGATGGTCATCTAGAATCAAAAGACCATTCCATTTATTACATTTGTTTGGCATCCCTTCAGCATGTGTCCTCTTATATCTGTTTACACAAACATATTGACTAGAAACATTAGATAATTCTCCTGTGTGAGTTCTTTGAGAACAATTGACATCATCAAAAATGTGATCAAGAGATTGTGCAAAGCTCCGTGCATGTTTTTCTTGTGTTTTCATATTTTGTTGCTGCCAATTCGCAATATATTTTGTATCAATCACAGAAGACACATTGTCTGACGTTTGACAATTTTCATGTTTTACTGATGCCTTACAACTGTTCTCAACCATGCTTGATTCTGAATTGCTGTGTTCTGTCATTTCTTGAATGATGCTACCCCCAGCTATGTCTACCATTTTACTGAATCTGTCACTACTGTCCTCACACAGAACATCCAATAGTTCTTCTTTCACAACCTTCATATCTATTCTGTCATATGTCCACTTTTGTGAATGCTCTTGTAAGGAGTGGTAAGGACTCTTTGGAGACCAAGAGCGTATTTCTGAAACACACCAAAGTAAATCATTAATATCCATATGAATATACTAGGTACTAATTATGAACAGATGTATAATCAAACAGTCACACATTGCAGCTATAGACAATCAATTTCAAGTGAAAGAAAGATGGAGAAGAAGAATGATTAATGTGCTCATGAATGATTTATGCTGCTGTTTGAATTCAGCTGATGTATGATCTAGGCCGATGTATGATTTACGCTGATGTATAATCTAAGGTCATGATGATCTAAGCTGTGTATCTCATCTCATCTCATCATGTTCCTCTTGTACCTTGCAGTGTCGATGTGAAGTATAAACAGTGGCAGAGTGCCCACTTATGGGCTTCATGTATTGATATTCCCATGGACTCTGTTATTCCCTGTGTCCATCGTTTACGTGGTCGGCCTCTTCCTCTGCTTCCCTCTGGTCTGTACATCATTGCTTGTTGTGGTATACTGTTAGTTGGTAACCTACTTGCATGGCCAAACCATTTGACTTGCTGCCTTCTAATAAAATCTAATGCAGCTATAACCCACATTTTAGTCCTGATTTCTTCATTTCTGATCTTATCTCTTCTTGATACACTGAGTATTCTTCTCAGAAATCTCATTTCTGTTGTTATGATTTTTCTTTTCTCTTTTTCTGTCATTGTCCAGGTTTGGCATTGGTAAAATAGAGTTGGTAGGAAGATTGTGTTGTAAAGTGCTTTCTTAGTAGTTATTGATACATGTTTGTTCTTTAGTATTGGTGCCATTTGTCCAATGAGTTGGTTTGCCTTATTGCATCTATTTTCGATCTCGTCTTCTGATTTGCCATTTGATGATATTATACTTCCTAGGTACTTGAAACTCTTTACTTGTTTCAAGGGATGTTCGTTTAGGTGAATTGTTGTTGCTTTTTCTTCTTTAGTTATAGTCAATTACCTCTGTTTTACTTGTGCTAATTTTCATGTTATGTTCCCTACACATTTCGTTTAGACTATTCATGTGGTCTTGTAATTCAGCTTCTGATTTTGCTATTAGTGCTTGGTCGTCCGCAAACAGGAGTTCTCTAATGGTTAGATTTGCAGATGGTTCTTCTTCTGTGTTCTCGTCATGCAGTGTTCTTGTGGTCTCTGTTTGGCTGGTTTCTTTACATATGTTGTCTATATATGTTATAAACAAGAGAGGGGACAGGACACAACCTTGTCGTACTCCAGATCTTATAGTGAAGGGTTCTGAGTGTCCTCCAGTTGTTCTCACTATGTATTCACTGTTGTTGTATAAGCTTCTACATAGGTTTGTTAGATGTGTACTCACTCCATATTGTTTAAGGATTTCCCACAGCTTGTTTCTATCTACTCTATCAAATGCCTTTTCTTGGTCGACAAAGGCTAAGTAGAGTGTTTCATTGAATTCGATTGATTTTTCTATAAGTTGTCTAAGAGCAAAAATGGCATCTGTGCATCCTTTGTTTTTCCTAAATCCAAGTTGTGTTTCGCTTAGCTGGGGTTCTATAATAGTTCGTAATCTTTTCTCAAGAATTTTGCAAAATATTTTCCCAGTATGACTCAACAGTGAAATGCCTTGTGAACTGTATTGTGTGCAGTCTCATTTGCTGCCTTTGTTTTTCCAAATTGGGATAATTATGGCATTTCCCCAGTCTCATGGTGTCTATTGTTCTACCCAAACGTGGTTGAATAGTCTATGTAGCCATGCTGTTCCTACTTCTCTTGCTGCTTTAATTAGTTCATTTGGTATTTCATCTTGTCCTGGTTATTTGTTCAATGGGGCTAATCTGATGGCTTCTATAATTTCTTCTTTCAGTATGTCTAGTTCTAGTCCTTCGGTGGCATCTTTGTTGGTTTCTTGAATTCCTGTGACATTTGATGGGATGTTGAGAAGTTGTTCGAAGTACTGTTTCCATCCTATTAGGATTTGATTTTGTTCACTTATTGGTTTTCCATTTTCGTTGTTAATTATTTCAGTTGGGTCAAAGGGTTCTCCTCTGGTTCGCATTGCACTTATCTTTTTATAACAGTTTCTAGTTGCCTCCTTGTAGTTTTTATTTAGAGTTTCTCCATACTCTTCCCAGTCTTTTTGTTATTCTCTCTTTACTATTCTATTCACGTCTTCTCGCTATTCTATATTCTATGTAATCACATTCCTGTTTGCTCTTCAAACACTTTTTATATTTTTCCTTTTTATCTTTTACCACTTTCTTTACTTCTGCGTTCCACTAACTTATTTTCTTTATCTGTGTTTTGCATTTTTTCGTGGTTCCACATGTTATCTTTGCAGTATTTCAAATGCTTGATTTGAACATCTCCCATTCTTCATCCACTGTCTTTCTTTCTATAGGTAATTTTACAAAGATTTCAGTTGGCTCTTTTTCATAATTTTCCCTCACTGCCTCGCCTTTGAAGTTTTTTAAGTTTACTGATTTGCATGGCATGTATTTTCCTGGTCTTTGCTTCCTTCTACTGACTCCGCCTTCTACTACTCCGCCTTCGTCGTATCTGTCAGGACGATAATGACTTCCTCGAGAGAGCCCACGAAATGCTGGACATTTTCCGCAGACGATCCTACCCAGAGGACGTCTTGTCCACAGCTTTCTGTCGCATAACCCAGGTCACACAGGAAATGTCCCTCGCCAAACATGCGCGACCTCCGAACAATGAACCCAAGCTTATCCTCACCTTCCATCCACATGCCTATGTCATCAAGCACATTTTCCTGAGACACTGGTCCATCTTGGAATCCGATCCAAGCACTCGTGAGGTATTCTCCAATGGCCCCAGGGTAATTTTCCGCCGTAACCAGAGCCTCAGAGACCACCTTGTGGATAGTCGCCTCCCCACGGTTACTTCATCCGTGGGCACAATCGAATGCCATTGTAAGAACTGTCTGACATGCCCATACGTTGTTCAGACACCAGAGATTGCATTTCCCCGAGGCACCTTCACCTTGAAAGATTCTTTCACTTGTACATCCCGCAATCTGATTTATGTTATCATCTGCAAACGATGTGACATGAAATACATTGGCCAAACGGGCAGACGTCTTGCTGATCGTTTTAGAGAACACCTCAGAGACATCAATCAGGGCGCTGACAAACCTGTCCCCAACCATTTCAATTCCTCCAACCATAATGGAGCCGATGATGCATGTGTCACCACATTAAAACCCTGCTTCTCCAATAGCTCAGTCAGACTTAAAATTGAATGCCAGCTAATCAACAATCTGGGATGCATCCATCCAGCAGGTATCAATACTGTTGTGGACGCTACGGTATAACTGTGGCATCTTCCCCTATTGTCTACACTTATCTATCACTATGCTGTTCCCCCCCCCCCCATATCTAGACCTAACTGTCCCCACATCCCTATATTTTCATAGCAGACTGTTCACATATTTTTGGCTACTTAAATCCTTCTTGGCAGCCCATTTTTAATTCTAGCCAACGAGCGCCTTCGCAGCTGGCCAAGTCACCTTTTCTGCCCCACATGGCATAGTGAGGGGTCGTGTGTGTGTTTTTTTTCGTTGTTAGCTATGTGTTGTCATTGACAAAGATTCTGAGAATCGAAACGTCTGTGTGTTGTATTACAAACGTTCGTGTGTATTTTATGTTATTTTATTATTCATTTTATATATTTATTGAGTGCTTTTGATTTAGGATTTTCACCTGTATTTCGTGATACGTGGATCTCCTTGTAAGGTATTGAAACTTTGTTGTTGTTTAGTACGTTTTTTCTCGCAGGAGCTTAATATACCTATGTGTTTCCAATTCATATTGTCATATCCTGCTGCAGCCGCTGATTTTTCTTTCTATTCCTTCTACTGATGATTCTTATTGTGGCAATGACTGCTTTGTGATCTGTGTTCATACCTAAGTTGGGCACTGCCCTTGCATCTAATATATTTCTCTTTCTGTTATTTCTTGTTAATATAATATCAATTTGTATCGCGTGTAGTAAATATCATTCAACATTTTATTTAATACTAGCTGACCCGGTCCGGCTTCGCCCAGCCCCTGGCGGGGATCTATCTATCTATCTGTCTGCTTGTCTGCCTGTCTCTGTCTGACCCGGCCCGGCTTCGCCCAGCCTCTGGTGGGGAGCATCTCATTTAATTCATATAAGTAGTCATATAAGCTCCCGCTCCCGACTGTCTGTCTGTCTGACCCAGCCCGGCTTCACCCAGTCCCTGTTGGGGAGCATTTAATTTAATTCATATAAGTATTCATATAAGCTCCCGTTCGCGACTATCTGTCTGTCTGACCTGGCCCGGCTTCGCCCAGCCTCTGGTGGAGAGCTTCTCATTTAATTCATATACATTGCATTGGCACCTTTCTGTCTTGACAGACGATAGTTTGGTACATTGTGGTTCAAAAAGGCTTAATAACTACGACCCATGGCGGTGGCGAGTGTGGCTGGTAAGGCCAATTCTTGCTGCAAATGTTTGCCCACAGTAGATGCATGTGAAAACATGGTCATTTCCACCATTTTACACCATCTTACATCTCTCACGCTCTGTGTGTGCTTTATCTGCAATCATTTTCTCCTTTGTCTTTATTCCATTTCTGATAGTTGCCCTCCATGCAACGCGTTCAGCGGCGACTTGCTCTCAGTGTGCATTATCAATGCCTGTATCAATCATGTCCCACTTACACACATCTTTGTATCGTAGTAGAGGCCGACCCTGAGATCACCTACCCGTCTGTAATTCACCAAAAAAGATGTCCTTAGGTATTCTACCATCATCCATCCTCCTAACATGTCCTATCCATCTAAGTCTACGAAGACTGAGCATGGAATACACCGTCACACAACCTGATCTTTCCAGTATTTGTGATTTTGTCTTGCCACTTAATACCAAGTATTCTTCGCAGACACCGCATATGAAAGCTGTTTAAACGTTTCTCTCGGCGTGAGTAAGTTGTCCAGGTTTCACTGCCATAAAGAAGAGTACTAAGGACACAGGCTTGGTAGACGAGGACTTTTGTTTTGGCAGTAAGCTTCCTGTTCTCCCAGACTCTTTTTGCTAACATGTTCATTGTTGTTGCTGCCTTGCCAATCCTGATGTTGATTTCCTGATCGAGGGATAATTTGCTATTTACCTCTTTTCCTAGATATGTAAAATGGTCTACTATCTCCAGTTCGGCGTTGTCAATAAAGATTGATGGTACACTATGTGCACCTTGTGACATAATCTGTGTATTTCCGACTCTATATATCCGACCCGATATATTCATTCATTCATTCATTCATTGGCACCTTTCCGTATTGACAGACGATAGTTTGGTACATTGTGCTTCAAAAAGGCTTAATAACTACGATCTATGGCGGTGGCGAGTGTGGCTGGTAAGGCCAATTCTTGCCGATATATTATAATTCATATAAGTAGTCATATAAGCTCCCGTTCCCGACTATCTGTCTGTCTGTCTGACCCGGCCCAGCTTCGCCCAGCCTCTGGTGGGGAGCATCTCATTTAATTCATATAAGTAGTCATATAAACTCCCGTTCCCGACTATCTGTCTGTCTGTCTGACCCGGCCCAGCTTCGCCCAGCCTCTGGTGGGGAGCATCTCATTTAATTCATATAAGTAGTCATATAAGCTCCCGTTCCCGACTATCTGTCTGTCTGTCTATCTATCTGACCCGGCGCGGCTTCGCCCAGCTCCTGGCGGGGAGCATCTCATTAAATTCATATAACAAAAAAAAAAAGTAACTTAAGAATGTCCTTCCACACACCATCCATTATTTTTAATGAAAACCGTTTTTAATCACCTACATGACTGTAGATAACTTCTTTAAACATAAAAAGATGAGGTAGAAAATTTTCACTATTTAAATAGATGCATTATTTTTATGACAACTTTGAAAATGCCTTAAAGATTATATCATTATTTATTATAACTAATATGCCTGTAAATAACTGTAGACAAAGAGTTTATAAATCTTTGAAAACCATGCAACAATCTATATATAAAATATATAGCAATGCTGTTAAAAGTTATGCCCCTTGAAATAACTTTTCTTAAGATAAGTCCCCTCGCTATATAGAAATGATAATGTAAATTAAAATATTAAATCTTAGTAAGTAAATAGCTGATTGTACACTAACAAACTATGACAGTTGGCTGCACGGGAATGAAAAGAAAACATGTAGAAAATTTCATCTCAACCGAATGGACCATTATCGAACGCATAAATAACAGACAAACATACATCGCCTTTTATATATATAGATTTCTGCTCTAAATTCTTCCAATATTTTAAATTCTTCTATGATGATTCCATTTGACCTAGCTGTTTTTCCTTTCTTCATATACTTGATAGCACAGTGACTTCATCTTTTAGTATAGGTGGACCTTATAAGTTACTTTTTTTCAGTCAGTTCTGCTCTTACTCCATCATTGTGTATTCATTATGTCTCTTTATTATAGTACTTCCTTCCAATAATATTCTTGCTGTTTTTGATTTCAAACATCCTGTGTTTACCCTTATATTTCTTCTTGTCAACTCATTAATCATACTGTGCATAT